>PVJN01049742.1:0-15100 GCA_004026805.1 Lasiurus borealis
ATCTCACTCATTGGTGGACAATAAAGAACATTATAAACTGATGTACAAAAGGATAGATACAGAGGCAGTAAAGCCTCAAACAGACTGAAATTATAGCAGGAAGATTAAAGTTAGGTGGGGTAGATGGGAGATCAATCAAGAGACTTGTATGCATGCATATAAGCATAACCAATGAACACAGACACTGGGGGGGTTGGGGCATGCCTGGAAGGGAGGGGGGCCATGGGGAAACATGTATAAAAAATTAATAAAAAAAAATCAATGGAAGAAAATATTTGCAAATCATATATCTGGTAAGGGGTTAATATCCAGAAGATATAAGCAACTTTAACAACTCAAAACAAAAAGAAGAACCTAATTAAAAATGAGCCAAAGACTTGAAACTGCCAATTCATCTAACTATGTCATTTTACCCTATAAGTGACAATTTCTTACTTAAAAACAAATTTAATAGCTTTGTCAATTGCTAAGGCATAAGAAGTCAGATTCACCCTCATCCTTGTTGATTGAAAAATATGTTCACCTATATCCAGGTATATGCAGAGTATTGGCTCATTTTTATTTGGTTGAAATGCCAGCACAGATATTCTGTTAAACTCATATATCTCTTCTGGATATTAATTAATACAAGGGAATTAGAATACTTTCTTGTTCTATGGAGTCCTAAGAAGGCTACTGAGCTTAATAGTGCCAATGCAGCATTATTCTATTCCCCAGGATCAATAACCTTTTCAGTCAATATTATAATTGGGATATATATGGATCAAAAATGTAATTTTAAAGAATTTTAGAAATATTTAACTGTGACGTGAGTTTTGGAATTATTTTAGGAACTGAGAATTCAGTTAACATTTTAAGCTTAGCCTCCCAGTCATGTTTTTAAAATAAGATAGGCTAAGCTTATTGTATCATATATTGTGTATTATGATGTCAGTATCACCACTCACCTGCCTGACAGTAATATTATATGGACAGCCTAATGAAGAGGTAGTATATCTTTATTTCAGTCTTTTTATTCTATTACTAAAACTATAATTCATTGCTTGAATGGACAAAAATAAAATATTACATAAAAGTCAAGTTTAAATACAAAGACCTTTTCTTTTTTACAGTTAACATTGCTATCTGCAAAGCTAAAAAATTTATTTTCCAGATCAGAACTTGAAGCTTCTATTCATCATTTTCTTAACTAAATCTGCCTTTTAGCATATTTCTCCCTGTCAGTGAGTTCTAGCATTTTACTTTGAGCAGTGCTTGCATTTATTTTTTGACAGAGGTTGGCCTTATTACAAAACAATCCATTTAGATCAATAAACTTCACATAACAATTGTTGACTAAGCCAATAACATCTCTTTTAAAACTTTGGAATACAATGCAAGTACTGCATGTTTATGCCACCCAACATTTTAATTTCATGGAGAGGTCACATAGACATTTTAGACCTGATTTCTACCACCTTGTGGATTAGTTCAGTCACAAGTTGTTGCTTTGAATATCAGAGATCAAAGGAATAAATTATATTTTTAAAAATGCATTTTCAGTATTCCCTAATTCATTCTGAACATCTAGAAATGTTTATAACAACGTATATGGAATGACTAAATTAAAAATCTGGATGCAACTTAAATTCTCTCTCTCCTTCACAAACACCCCAATACATGCTGATTCCCCACATTCACTGTTTCCTAGATATCCTACAATCCTTATCATTATCTTCTTTTCAAAACCACTTTCTCCATAGTATACCATCACACTGTCACTTGGACTATTGCAACAGACTGCAAACTAGTATTTGTGCTGCAGTGCTGGCTTCTTCCAATCTATTCTCGACAGTAATATAAAAAAAGAGTTCTAAGAACAAAATGCAGGTAAAATCTCCTATACTTTAATATGACAAAATATGCTCTATGTTCTGGAACATAGCTAATTAGAAATTCAGTCTTTTATACATTTTCCTGCATATTTCATTTTAATTACATAAAATAACAGTAATAAAAATGGTGATAAAAAGAATTATTAACAATATTGGCACTTTGTATGCAGTAGATATGCTAAGCTTTTAGCATGAATTTTCTTATGTAATCACACCTTTAAGAGGTTGAGTGACTTGCCCAATCTTAAAGAGCAGAGTCAGTATTTAACCTAATTCCTTACACAAAAGCCACATCTTAATGACTATGCTATTCAGTTTGTACATTTCTACATTTAATTCATCCTCTATTATCTTTCATATTTTAGGACTCAGCTTCTGAGCACCCTCTCTGTGAAGGCTTTCAAAAAATATGCTTGTTAGTTCTGGCCTGGTAGCTCGATTGTCTGATGTGTTAAGGTTGTGGGTTCCATCTTCAGTTAGATCACATATAAGAAGCAACCAATAAATACATGAATGGGTAGAACCACAATAAATTGACATCTCTCTCTCTTTCTCTCATCCCCTTCTCTCTTTCTAAAACCAATAAAAAGACATAGGCTTATGCAAACTTTATTGAATATATTGACCGTGTCTCTTTATATAATTTTGCTGTACTTTAACTTCTTTTGCTTTATCAGACTTCAATGTATGAGCTGGGTTTTCCTGTGCATAGTTTTGAAAATTCTGTAGTAAAGTGAGGTTGAGTACAATCAATGACTGAGTTTATATTGCTAAACTGAAAATAGTTTATCATGGCAAAGATCATCCTTTGTTTTGAGGTAATGATGTTCTTCCCTTGAGATATTAAAATTTTCTCCTATGAAATAATGAAAAAATTAAATATCCTTAAAAATGAATTTAAACTCTGATCCCCTCTCTAATTTTAGAATATTAATTTATGGAATCCCGTAATATGGAAATTTATGTTCTATGCTCTCTAGGTATATTCTTTTTTATAGTAAAAGCTCTTTAAATATGAATCATTTCCCATTAATTTTTTGCATTCCTGGGGTCATTATGGTTTCTGTTTGCAGCACATGCTTAATAATGTTGCTTTTGCATGTGGAGACATACCTCTAAGGTTACTTTCACATTACAAATTTTCTGTAACATTCTGTCAGATATTTATACCTTACTAGAGGCCCAGTGCACAAAATTTTGTGCACTTGGCAGTGGGGAGTGTCCCTCAGCATGGCCTGCACCCTCTTGTAGTCCTGAACCCTTTGGGGGATGTTCACCTGCTGGCTTAGGCTCACTGACAGGCCTAAGCTGTCAATTGGACATTTCTTGAGTTCTTGTGGGCTGCCGGAGGGATGTCTGACTGCCAGTTTAGGCCAAATCCCCTGGAGATCAGGCCTAAGCCAGCAGATAGACATCTTTAATGCTGCCAAAAAGTCAGGAGAGGCTCCCACCACCACCACTTGCAGCTTGGTTTCTGGCTGAGCAGAACTCCCCCTGTGGGAGTTCACTGACCACCAGTGGGCAGCTCCTGCATTGAACATCTTCTCCCTGGTGGTCAATCCATATCATAGCTACCTGTCATTCTGCTGTTAGGGTCAATTTGCATATTACCCTGTTATTATATAAGATTTCTTGCTACTAAAACTACTGCTATTATTACCACAACTAGAGGCTTGGTGCACAAAATTCGGATCCCAGGGGACATGTCCCTCAGCCCAGCCTGTACCCTCTCCAATATGGGATCCCTGCAGGATCAGACCTAAAGTGGCAGTTGGACATCCCTCTTACAATCTGGGACTGCTGGCTCCTAACCACTCACCTGTCAGCCTGCCTGTCTGATTGTCCCTAACTGCTCCCCTGCTAGCCCGATTGACATCTAACTGCCTTCTCCTGCAGACATGGTAACCCCCAGCTGCTCTCCCCTGCAAGTCTTTTGTAACAATGTGGGAGTGGCCATCTTGTGACAATGTAGTGGTGGCCATCTTATGATGATGTGGAGTGAGGGTCAATTTGCACATTACCTCTTTATTATATAGGATCACCAAACATGCTCTGTTGCATTACAATTTAAATGATTCATGTGTGACTTTATCTCCTTTCCCCACATAAATACATGTTACAGCAGATGGGGCAGGATTAATCATTTTCATTTACAAAGAAAGTAAAGCTCAGGGAGATAAAATATTTGGTAACAATTCTTCAATTATTAAGTTATAGAGATGGAATGAGAATCTGATCCTCTTGTAAATCTAGTGAACTTTCATGCACTTGTCACCACATCAATTAAAATCCTATCTTTACAAACTAAGGACATTGGCAAGGACTGCTTTGAATATTTTCTTACAATAGTGTAAGTGCTATATGCATGAATATATTTTAACAGCAATAATTGAGGTTAACTGCAGAAGGCTATAGTTTATATTTTTGGAGAGTTCTAAATTATCGACACTTCTCAGATAAATGTTACTTTGGCCAGTGTTACATCAATTATCTGTAATGGTCTGATTTAAAAATAAAATTTGGGGATATTTTTTCATCATTACTTATGCTTAATAAATGGATGTACTTAGTGCTTTCAAGGATTCCCGTTACCTTTCTTTTTAGAAGTCATTTAAAGTCAACCCCGAAGAATAGACAAATGATTGGCAACGCTTCATTCCACTAAAGCGATCCTAGAACCCACTTAATAATCTAAAGGTGTTTTGTAAAAGCTGATGCAACATACAATGTCAACAAAATGAGAGAGGAATAGACTTTTACATAAATTGCAGACTAAACATAACAAAAATGGTCAAAATATATTTTGCCATTTTAAAGGAGGTTTTTTTTTTTAAATTAAGACATTTTTAAGCTCACAGCAAAATTGAGAAAAAGGTCTTGAGATATCCCATGCACCCTTACCCCCAAAACATACATTCCCTCACCCATAATCAACATCCTCCATCAGAATGGTACATTTGTTACAATTAATGAACCTACACTAATGCTCTAAAATCACCCCGGAATGCACAGTTTGTGTTATGGTTCACTCTTAGTGTTGTACATTGGAATTGGACAAATGCATAATGGCACAAGTCCTTTATTATGGTCTCACATACAGTATATTTCAATGCCATAAATACCCTCTGTGCTTGACCTATTCATCCCCCCCTCCTTTGCTCAATTCTAGTGACCACTTATCTTTTCTTGTCTGTGTAGTTTTGCTCTTTCAGCATGTCATATAATTAGAATCATACAGTATGTAGTCTTTTCAGATTAGTTGTTTTCACTTAGAAGCATGCATTTACTTTTCCTTACTGTCTTTTCATGGCTGCATAGCTCCTTTCTTTTTAACACTTAATGATATCTCATTATCTGGATATAACCACAGTTTATTTATGTATTCACTTACTGAAGGACATATTGGTTATTTCCAGGCTTTGGCAATTATGAAAGTGGCTATAAACACCCATGTGTAGGATTTTATATGGACATAAATTTCAAACTCCTTTGGGTAAACATCAAGGAGCATAATTGCTGGTTCATATGTTAAAAACATGTTTTGTATGAAATTGCCCAACTGTTTTCGGAAGTGACTGTACTGTTATGCATCTCCACCACTAATGAATGAAAGTTCCTGTTATTCTGCATCCTCTCCAGTATTTGGTGTTGTCAGTGTTCCAGATTTTTAAATAAGTGTGTAGTCTCATCTCACTGTTGTTTTAATTTGCATTTCCTTGGAGACATATGCTATTGAGCAATTTTCATATGCTTATTTGCTTAAATGAAGTGTCTGTGAAGGCCTTTTGCTCGCTTTTTCATAGGGTCATCTATTTTCTTATTGTTGAGTTTTTAAAAGTTTTTTATATTTTGAGTCATCGGATGTGTCTTTTGAAAATACTGTGTTTTGTGAGATAAATCTGTGACTTTCTTATTTCTTGACATTGTTTCTCACAGAATAGATTAAAATATATTTTCAAAATTAGAAATCTCTGCATGTCCAATATACCTGAGCCAATGAGAAGATATTCTTCTAACAGTTCTAAGAGACCATCTTACCTGGTAGCTTTAGAGATGCATCTATTTTCAGTGAACCTGACCATAAGCACAAAATTAAGAGGAGATTTAGATTATGACACCAACAAATATGACATCTTTTTAAAAATATATGTTTTATTGATTTTTTACAGAAAGAAAAGGAAAAGGTTAGAGTTAGAAACATTGACGAGAGAGAAACATCTATTCAGCTGCCTCTTGAACACCCCCTACTGGTGAAGTGCCCACAACCAAGGTACATGCCCTTGACCTGAATCGAACCTGGGACCCTTCAGTCCCCAGGCTGACGCTCTATCCACTGAGCCAAACAAGTTAGGGCAATATGAAATCTTTTAACAATCATATATTATTAACCCTAAATGCTTTTCATCAGGTCCATTCTTATCTTTTCTCACTGGATCAGAATTTGACTTTTAATCAATAAGAATTTCAGTTTATCTTGCATATATGAATTACTATAACAAAGGGTTAGCTTAATGAGGTACTGAAGAAAGACCCAAATAGGCAAATGAGTTTTCAAAAAAAATTACACATTTATAAGCAAGATTTTTAGAGTAACATCAGAGCCAGACACCCTAAGGGAACACTGTAAACTTAGATAAATCTATGCATATTCAGAGACACATGATTTTTGTGAACTTCAGACTCTTACATTTGTAGGGTCCTTTCTTTATAAAAAAATATTTTAAATGTTATGACGGCATTGGTAGAAGGAATAATATAATCCAGACTGTATTGATTATCATGCATTTACTATTATTAAATGTTTTCTTTCTGATATTAAAAGAAATTAAAATTAAAACATTTTTTGCATATATCTAAAAGTATCATGGACTTGAGTTACTGTGTCTGATGGATTAGACATTTCATTACACATTCTCATTATTTTAGTGATTTTTATTGTTTTAAATTTTATCTTCAAAATTCACTAATTACCATTGTATTAGAAAGCTAGAATTGACCAGTATATTAATAATAGCTTGAATTTTTTGCACAAGTGCTTACTCCACACAATACTTACTTAGATATTATTCGAAGAACTTTTACAAATATTTGCTCATTGAGTTTGTATAACAAGCATAAGAGGGAATATTATTATATCATATCTTCTTTGTTGTTTTTTAATGATTTTTTATTGAGTTACATGTATATATATCTCCCCGTTACCCCCCTCTCTCCCAGGCATACCCCAACTCCCCAGTGTCTATGTTCATTGGTTATGCTTATATACATGCATACAAGTTCTTTTATTGATCTCTTATCTACCCCACCTCTCATTAATCTTCCTGCTATAATTTGACAGTCTGTTTGATGCTTTACTGCCTCTGTATCTATCCTTTTGTTCATCAGTTTACAATGTTCTTTATTATCCACAAATGAGTGAGGTCATGTGGTGCTTCTCCTTCATAGACTGGCTTATTTCACTAAGGATGAGGCTCTCCAGTTCCATCCAGGTTGCTGCAAATGGTAAGAGTTCCTTCTTTTTAATGGCAGCATAGAGTTCCATTGTGTAGATGTACCACAGTTTTCTGATCCACTCATCTGCTGACGGGCACCTAGGCTATTTCCAAATTGTAGCTATTGTAAATTGTGCTGCTATGAACATAGGGGTGCATAAATCCTTTCTGATTGGTGTTTGCAATTTCTTAGGATAAATTCCTAAGAGTGGGATTACAGGGTCAAATGAGAGACCATTTTTAGTTTTTTGAGGAAACTCCATACTGTTCTCGACAGTGGCTGCACCAGTCTGCATTCCCACCAACAGTGCACAAGGGTTCCTTTTTCTCCACATCCTCGCCAACACTTGCCATTTGTTGATGATTGCCATTCTGACCGGTGTAAGATGGTATCGCATTGTCGTTTTGATTTGCATCTCTTGGATAATTAGTGACTTTGAACATGTTTTCATGTGTCTCTTGCCTTCCTTCTGTCGTCTTTCAAAAAGGTTCTATTTAGGTCTGTTGCCCATTTTTTTTATTGGATCATTTATCTTCCTTTTATTAAGTTGTATAAGTTGGCTGTAGATGTTGGAGATTAAACCTTTATCAGTGATAACATTTACAAATATGTTCTCCCATACAGTGGTCTTTCTTGTTGTTTTGTTGATGGTTTCTTTTGCTTTGCAAAAGCTTTTTATATTGATGTAGTGCCATTTCTTTATTTTTTCTTTAGCTTCCATTGCCTGTGGAGCAGTATCAGTGAAGAAGTTCTTTTGGCATATGACTGAGATTGTGCTGCCTGTGGATTCCTCTAGTATTTATATGGTTTCCCGTCTAATGTTTAAGCCCTGTATCCATTTTAAGTTTATTTTTGTATTTGGTGTAAGTTGGTGGTCCAGTTTCATTTTTTTGCATGTATCTGTCCAATTTTCCCAACACCATTTATTGAAGAGGCTATCTTGGCTCCATTGAATGTTCATGCCTCCTTTGTGAAATAATAGTTGAGCACAGTTTTTTGGGTGGATATCTGGGTTCTCTATTCTAATCCATTTGTCTATATGTCTGTTCTTGTGCCAGTACCAGGCTGTTTTGAGAACAGTTGCTTTGTAGTATAGCTTGAAATCAGGTATTGAGATCCCAACTATTTCATTCTTCTTTCTCAGAATTGCTGTAGCTATTCGTGGTCTTTTTTTGTTCCAGATGAATCTATGAAGAATTCTTTCTAGTCTGTGAAATATGTCATTGGTATTTTAATGGGTAGTGCATTGAATCTATAGATTGCTTTGGGTAGTATGGACATTTTAATGATGTTGATTCTCTCAATCCATGAGCATGGTAAGCTCTTCCATCTGTTAACATTTTCCTCTATCTCTTTTTTCAGTGTCCTGTAGTTTTCTACATATAGGTCTTTTACCTCTCTAGTTAGGTTTATTCCTAGGTATATTAATTTTGTTGGTGCGATGGTAAATGGGATTGCTTTTTGAGTCTCTCTTTCTGTAATTTCACTATTAGTGTACAGAAATGCCACAGATTTCTTAGCATTAATTTTGTATCCTGCTACATTGCCGAATTCATTTATTAAGTCAATTAGTTTTGGGATGGAGTCTTTCGGGTTTTTTATGTACAGTATCATGTCATCTGCAAATAAGGACAACTTTACTTCTTCTTTTCTAATTTGGAAGACATTTATTTCTTCTTCTTGTCTAATTGCAATGGCTAATACTTCCAGTACCAAGTCAAACAGGAGAGGTGAGAGTGGGCATCCCTGTTTTGTTCCTGTTCTTAGGGGAAATGGTTTTAGTTTTTCCCCATTGAGTATGATGTTAGCTGTGGGTTTATCATATATGGCTTTTATGATATTGAGGTAGCTGAGAGTTTTTATCAAGAAAGGGTGTTGGATTTTGTCAAATGCTTTTTCTGCATCAATTGATATGACTATGTGATTTTTATCTCTCAATTTCTTTATGTGATGTATCACATTTATTGATTTGTGAATATTGTACCATTCCTGCATTCCTGGGATGCATCCTATTTGGTCATGGTGTTTGACCTTTCTGATGTACCGCTGGATCCGATTCACTAGAATTTTGTTGAGGATTTGGGCATCTATGTTCATGAGAGATACTGGTCTATAATTCTCTTTCATTGTGATGTCTTTATCTGTTTTTTAGTATTAGGGTGATGCTGGCTTCATAGAAGGTGTTTGGAAGTGTTCCTTCTTCTTGAATATTTTTGAATAGTCTGAGGAGGATAGGTTTTAATTCTTCCTTGAAAGTTTGGTAAAACTCTTCTGTGTAGCCATCCTGTCCCAGGCTTTTATTTGCTGGAAACTTTTGATGACTGCTTCAATTTCTTCCATAGTTATTGGAGTATTGATATGTTTAGATTCTTCCCGATTGAGTTTTGGAATGTTATATTTTTCTAGGAATATGTCCATGTCATGCAGGTTGTCCAGTTTGTTGGAATAGAGTTGTTCATACTATTTTTTAACAATCCTTTTTATTTCCACAGGGTCTGTTGTTATTTCTCCTATTTCATTTCTGATTTTTTTTATTTGGGTCTTCCCTCTTTGCTTCTTGATGAGCCTGGCTAGAGGTCCATCAAACTTGTTTATCCTTTCAAAGAACCAGCTCTTGGTTTTGTTGATCTTTTGAATTGTTTCTTTGGTCTCCATGTTGTTTACCTCTGCTCTGATCTTCACTATTTCCTTCCTTCTGTATACACTGGGCTTTTCTTGTTGCTCACTTTCTAGCTCTTTGACTTGTAGGGTTAGGTAATTTATTACCATTGTTTTCTGTTTTTTGCAGTAGGCTTGTAGGGCTATGAATTTCCCTCTCAAGACTGCTTTCACTGTGTCCCAAAAATTTTGTATTTTTGTGTTGTCATTTTCATTTGTTGCCATGATGTTTTTTATTTCTTCTATGATCTCTCTGGTTACCCAGTCATTGTTTAATAGCATGCTGTTTAGTCTCCATGTGTTTGATTACTTTATATTGTTTTTATTATAGTTGAGTTTTATGCCACTGTGGTCTGAGAAAATGCTTGATATGATTTTTATCTTCTTGAATTTGAAGAGACTTTTCTTATGACCCAACATATGATCTATCTTTGAAAATGACCCATGTGCACTTGAGAAGAATGTATATTCTATGCCTTTGGGGTGAAATGTTCTGAAGATGTCAATTAATTCTATCTGGTCTAGTGAGTCATTCAGGATTGATGTTTCTTTGCTGATTTTTTGTTTAGAGGATTTTTTCAGTGGTGACAATGGGATATTAAAATCTCCTACTATGATTGTATTGCTATCAATCTCTCCCTTAATATCCTCCAGGAGTTTTTTTATGTATTTAGGTGGTCCTCTATTGGGTGCATATATGTTTACCAGAGTTATTACTTCTTTTTGGATTGTTCCCTTTAGTATTATGAAGTGGCCTTCTTTATCTCTTCTTATGTCCTTCACTTTGACATCTAATTTGTCAGATAAAAGTATTGCAACTCCAGCTTTTTTTAAATTTCCATTTGCCTGAAATACTATCTTCCATCCCTTTACCCTCAATCTGTGTGCATCCTTTTTAATGAGGTGGGTTTCTTGTAGAAAGCAGATATATGGATCATGTTTTCTTATCCAATCGGTTACCCTATGTCTTTTGATTGGAGTGTTTAATCCATTTATATTTAAAGTTATTATTGATAGGTACTTATCTGTTGCCATTTTTTAGTCTTTACCCCAGAGTTCCTTCCTTGCTTCCTACTTCTTTTTATTACAGCAGACCCTTTAACATTTCTTGCACTGCTGGTTTGGTGGTAATATATTCCCTTAGTCCTTTTTTGTCTGTGAAGCTTCTGATTTCACCTTCAATTTTGATTGAAAGCCTTGCAGGGTACACTATTCTTGGATCCAGTCCCTTCCTTTGCATGACTTTGTATATTTCATTCCATTCCCTTCTGGCCTGATGAGTTTCTGTTGAGAAATCAGTAGCTAGTCTTATGGGGGTTCCTTTGTAGGTAACTTTCTGTTTCTCTCTGGCTGCTTTTAAGATTCTTACTTTGTCGTTGGTGTTTGCCAATTTAATTATAATGTGCCTTGGTGTCAGTTTTGTGAGGTTCATTTTGCTTGGGACTCGGTGAGCTTCTTGGATTTGTGTGGGTTTTTTCTTTCCTATATTGGGGAAATTTTCTGTCATTATTTCTTTAAACAGGTTCTCTAATCTTTGCTCAGTTTCCACTCTTTCTTGAACCCCAATATGCAGATGTTGTTTTGTTTCATGTTATCCCAAAGTTCCCTTAGGCTCTCCTCTTGCTTTTTCATTTTTTTTTTCTAGAAGCTGCTGTACTTGGGTATTTTTTTCTACAGTGTCTTCTAGCTCACTGATGTGGTCCTCTGATTCTTCTAGTCTGCTCTTAATGCTTTCTATTAAGTTCTTTAAAGCAGTGATGTCAATTTTCATTTCTTCTTGCATTTCTTCTTGCTTCTTCTTCATTTCCTCTTGGCTCTTACTCATATTGTAGAATTTGTCTTCCATTCTTTTCATAAACCTTATGATCATTTCTCTGAACTCTTTCTCTGGCAGGCTTATTTCTGCTTCTATTTCATTTACTTCCTTTTTCTGGTGATACCTGCCTTTCTCTCGTATATGGGTTGTTTCTTCTTCTGCCCATGGTCTTTCTTCTCTGGGTGTGTGGTTATGTAGTTTCCCTCTCCTATGTTGATTCAAATGCACAAAGTACACCACGACCTGGTACGGCACACAAGGCACTGAACAGAAATGTATTCACCATGTTAATAACCACCAATAAGGTGACCACCAATGAAGGACAAATTAGAGGTAAGTAGAGAAAGAAGAATTGTAAAATGAGGGAAAAAGAAAGAAAGAAGTGCCCAAATCAAATTGGGAGAGGGATAAATAAATAAATAAATAAACAAAAATAAAATAAAATAAAAAGGAGAAGAGGAAGAAAAAGAGAGAAAGCAAAAAAAAAGAGAGGAAAGAAAGAGGATAAGAGAGAAAAGGGGAACAAAATATTGAAGTCAGGAGAAAAATCCAATAGAACAGTCACTAAATCCCAACAAAGGCCAGCAACCAGTACCTGGAGATTAATACAAACTACAAATAACAACTGGTATCAAGGGAGGCGAGGGAAAAGAGAGGTAAAAAAACAAACCAAACCAAAACAAAGTAAAAAAAAAAAAAGCAAAATAAAACAAGTAGAATAAGCTTAAACAATCTCACAAAAAGTACAAAAAATCAGTATAATCACCTTTCAGGCAAATAGCATCAAAAGGACATAGAGAAAAACAACTTTTTGGATAGTGAAGACAAGGAGAGAGAGGTTTGTATGAACTTGTAGTAGGAAATTTGAAATTAGATATATAGGTGGGGTCAAATTTTAACCAGGTAAAGAGAAAGAATATGGAGAATCTAAAGTTGGAAAAGGGAAAGAGAAACAAGACAACAAAATGGAGAAAGTGTTGGCATAAAGGTAGACTTGAGATGGAGTAAAATTATGCTAAAGGAAAGATGAAAATAGAATGAAGAACTCTAATCCCAAAGTAAAATAGTAGTAGTAATTATACTAGTTGAAAACAAAAATTTAATAATTAGAAAGGTAAAATCAATTGAGGAGGAAAGAAAAAAATAGTTTTTTAAATTAAAATATGCAAAAATGAAAAATAAAAAAAATTAAAATAAAATAAAAAATTTGAGAAAAGAAAAATAAAAAAAATAAAAAAATAAATAGAATGGTCTTTCACTTCCACTATTGTTCTGCTTGGTACTCCTATTTCCCAGTAGGGAGCGTATTGCAGTTCTCTGTGTTCCACTGCTGAGTTGTGTTTTAATCTTTTTATTCTTTTGTGGTTATGCGAGAGTCAATTTGTGCGTCATCCACTGGGTGGCAGTGTTTCAGAATTGACCTCTGAGGCAAAGCACAGCACCTCTCTAGGCTCTGCTCAGATCCTGCTACTTTGTGGTTCTCAAAACCAGTTTGTGGGGATTTTGCAGCCGGGACACTGTAATAACTCCCAGGCTGTCCTTCTGCCACAGACCTCTCCAGAAGCAGCTTTCCCACAGCCTGGTTCTCACAGTGTGCGTGTCTCTGTTCTGTGGGACAGGAGACCTCAACTTATCCCAGGCCAAATCTGACCTTTCCGTGTGTCATGTGGATCTCCTCTGAATCCGCCGCGTGTCTCTGCTGATTGGAGAGCAATGTTCTGGGTCCCCAGCTTTTCGGTGAGTGATTCAGCTGCAACTTTCAGACCACCCCAGACATCCACCTCCCTCCGCAAGATGGCACGTTCTCCACGTTTGGGCTGATAGCTCTGGCAGACAAAAACCCCATGGCAGTGGGGCTGCCTGGCCAGAAGAGCCATGTCCAGCAGTCCCCCATCTTCTCATGGAAGATAACTGACTCCCAACTTGCCAACAAACACTCCCAGTGCAACTCTCAGCTGCTCTCTCTCCCTCTGCCCAGAAACAAAGCTCCAGACGCGTCCGTCTATTCCACCGCCATTTTTCCCCTCACATCTCCTTTGGTTTCTGCTCTTTCATGAAAAAAATATTTTATTTGTTCACAGTTTTGTGGGTAGGGATTTGGTCAGGGCTCACTAAAGCAAATCTTAGTTGCATGCATTATAGTTAGGTAACAGTTGTGGCTATAGTTATCTGCTACCTGAACTGACTGGATTTCCAACATCTGTCAGTAGATGCTGGCTGTTGCCTGGGAGATCAGCTGAGGCTGTTGTTGACAGCAGTAAATGTGGATCTCAGGGTAGTTGGTACTTGTACCTGTGGCTGGCTTCCCTCAGGGCACAAGAGTAAAGCAGGTAGAGACTCTGGCCTTTTCTGACTCAGCCTTGGCCTATAAAGCAATATGTTTGCTGCATTCTATGGAACACAAGTGCATTATAAAGGGAGGTTATTGTCAAGAGTAAGAGACAGAGACCACAATTCTCATTGTAAGAAGTGCCAAAGAATTTACAGGCTTTGAAACAAACAAACAGCCTTAATTTCCTACTGAGTTTTGAAAAAACTGAGAGTTAAAGTACTTTCTAATGCTTGCATGACTCATAAATCAAGGATCTAAGATTTCAACCCAGGCAGTTCTGAGAACTTACATATTGATTTTTTACAGAGAGGAAGAGGGATAGAAAGTTAGAAACATCGATGAGAGAGAACATCGATTAGCTGCCTCCCACACTCCCCCCACTAGGGATGTGCCTGCAACCAAGGTACATGCCCTTGACTGGAATTAAACCTGGGACCATTCAGTCTGCAGGCTGATGCTCCATCCATTGAACCAAACCAGTCAGGGACAGAGAACTTACTTTTAACTACTCTCTGTAGAGTGACATTTTAGATAATATAGTCTATTTATCCATTCTGCTGTAATATGGCAGATTGATTGAAAATCATTGTGCATTATTCATATTTCTTTTTGAGTAAAATGAATAGGCTATAAAATGGAATTTTTAAATTCATTTAGTCCAGTGGTCAGCAAACTCATTAGTCAACAGAGCCAAATATCAACAGTACAAATTGAAATTATTTTTGATTTTTTTACCTGCCCGAGCCCCCGGCAGGAGCGCGGAGACCGAGCCATCTTTCAGAGGGAGGTGGATGTCTGCAGCCATCTGAAGCCGGCAGCTGCGCACACATCAAACAGCTGGGGACCCGGGGACCCAGAGCTCCGCTCTCCAATCAGCACGGACACGCAGCGGACTCAGAGATCCACAGACACGCAGCGGACTCAGAG
>PVJN01049743.1:0-15109 GCA_004026805.1 Lasiurus borealis
GACACTAAACACTGTACTTGTTTAAACTTTGCATAAAGCTAATATGTGCATGTTGAGAAGGTATGTCAGCAATTCCAATTACTCTTTGGTGGTTTTGCTCCCTGGAAACCCATCTGAGAGGATATGTTCTCTCTATGGCAAGCCCACAGGAGGCAAGTAGACAGCAAATCACTTAACCTCTCTGAATCTTTTTTTTTTTTGTAATGTATTTTGATTTTTTTACAGAGAGGAAAGGAGAGGGATAGAGTTAGAAACATCGATAAGCGAGAAACATTGATCAACTGCCTCCTGCACACCCCCTACTGGGAACATGCCTGCAACCAAGATACATACTCTTGATCCAATTCGAACCTGGGACCCTTCAGTCTGCAGGCCGACGCTCTATCCACTTAGCAAACCGGTTAGGGCACCTCTCTGACTCTTAGCTCTTCTGTAAAGTGGTGTGGAGAATCTCACTTATCTCATAGGCAAGTTGGCTGCCTTGAGATGCCTGCTTCATGCAGTGCCCAGCCTGCAGATAGTCCTGAAACGGAATGAGCCCTGAACTAATGGTGTGAGAGACAGAGATCTTAGTTCTGAAAAGGCCTGAGAAAGCATCACTTTAAAGATGGGGAAAGAACTGCACCAGTAGCTCAGTGGTTGAGCATTGACCTGTGCCAGGGTACATGCCTGGGTTGCGAGCTCGATCCCCCAGTAGGGGGCATTCAGGAAGCAGCTGATCAATGGTTCTCTCTCATTACTGATGTTTTTCCCTCTCCCTCTCGGAAATCAATAAAAATATATGTATTAACAAAACGACAGGGAAAGAGACCAGAAAGAGGAATTAACTTGTCAATGTCACACAGAAGGAAGCAGAGTCATGACTGAGAATCCTCGAGTCGTTGCTGCCTCCCTGTACCTCATCTGCATACTTCCCCCCAACCTGGGCAGTGCCTAACACAGGTTTTAAATCCAGAGACACGAACTGCTAGTTTAGACTGAGAGGGAGAGCTATTTTAGGGCAGACAAGCTTTCAGCACGCCATAAATTCCATCACCTGGGCAACTGCCTGATTTCTTAGGCAAAGCAGCTCTCTGCCATCTGCACGCGTGGGCTTCCGCATAAGTGGTTGGAGCATGTGGCCTCCTGGGGCCTCCCCCCTCTACTCCTCAGCAGCTACTGCTGCCATCTCCCAAGGAACCCTGGGCATGAGTGGGTGACACTCAAGATGCCAGTGATAAGAGAACTAGGAGAACCCTGTTCCTACAGAGCTGATAGTCTTCTGGGAGCAACAGACAAGCCAACTGTGTTAGAGACACAGCTTCTCTGCTCAAAGTAAAAGCCCACGTCTTGGTGGCAATCTTCCTCTTCCTCACTGATTTGGCCTTAAAATTTCTTAGGTGGGCAGAGCATGGCAGATGTCCGGGCTGGGCTGGGAGCTGTGAAGACCCAGAGCCAGTCTTTGGAATCTGAGCAGAGTAAAGAGAGTGTCTCCGGGGTGTCAGGGGAACTGGACGGGAAAATGGCGGGACATGGAGAGGTAGCACAATAAGGTCAAAAGGACATTTTCCTGAGTGAGATTGGGGCAGGAGGGGGCGGGGGGACCACAGGGTATCAGAACCCAAGTGGGGCTGGCTCGACTCCATATAAGCTTGTGGGGTGAAGGGCACCCACATAGATTGTCAGACCTGTTTCAGTCTGAAGGAGACAAGACATGACAACTAAAGGAATGCGTGATTCTGAATGGGGTCATTTTGCTACAAAGACAGGAACATCGGCAAAACTTGAATGGGATCGGAGTGGTAGTGGTAGTGATGTCTCAGTGATGACTTCCTGATTGTATTCTGAGAAAGGAGAATGTCCCTGTTGGCAGGACATATCACTACTAAAGTCATTTGGGGATGATGGGGTATTAGATTGGCAACTCAAATAGGTAAGTGGGGGAGTTTTTTGTACTGTATTTACAGCCTTTTAAATGTTTAAAAATAATGTTGATATTGTTTCCAAATTTAAAGCAATCTTTAGGTCTGCCCTTGGAAACAGGCTAAAAAGTGCAAGTGGTGTGACATTCAGGCCTTTGGCAATAGCCCTAGAACCTTCACCCCATGCTTCTTTAGGTGTGTTCCTCAGCCACCATTTCATTCCTCCTCCCCTCATGTCTTGCTCTCCCAGACTCTGCCCTTCGCGTGTCCCAGCATCTTGTTTTCCTGCCCACTGCTCAGTTACCTAAGGCCTGTCTGTCCTCAGGCTTAGCTCACGTGCCCACAGACCTGGAGGGCGTCAGCCCACTTCCTCTCCAGGAATCAGGCTTCCTGAACCACCTTGAGGGCGTTTCTGGCTGCCCCAGGTTTCCCCAAATGGGTCTGGGGACCCCTAGGTATTTATATATATATTCGGGGGCTCTGAGATCTTTTTTTTCTTCAAGGTCCACCATTTTTAAAAAATATATTTTTATTGATTTCAGAGAGGGGGAGAAAGAGAAACATCAGTGATGACAGAGATCATTGATTGGCTGCCTCCTGCATGCCCCTTTACTGGTTATCAAGCCTGCAACCCAGGCATGTGTGCCCTTGACCAGAATCGAACCTGGGACCCTTCTGTCCACATTGCTGATGCTCTAGCCCCTGAGCCAGACCTGTTAGTGCTAGACCATATATATATATTTTTTTAAGGGCTCTGTACATTATTCAGGGTAACAGAATCTCTACTCCCCATTTGATACAGAGGAGATAAGATTTTGAATTATTCATCTGTACTTTTTGTTTTCACCCAAATCTGATCATGCCAGTGCCTGCTTACAGAGCACAATGCAGCCCTGATGGCTCCCTGACTGCTGGGGCTTTGGGGATCTCTTCCCAGCAAGGCAGCCTGCCTGTCTCAGCCCTGCCCCTCCAATACCTTTTACCTCTGCCTGGTGGGACCGCTCACCTCTTTCTGAACCTCTCGGCCCTTCTGATGGGGCCTTTGCTGAGGATAGCTGTTCTTTCCCGAACGCCTTGCTCGTTCAGAATAATGACAACAATGAGTAAACATTTGCTGAGTATTGACTTTGTCTCAAGCACAATTCTAAACTCTTCACAGCGGAGGAGACAGGCCACAGAGGTTAGCGTCTTGTCCGAGGATATGCAACTAGTGACTATAATCCCGTGTCCCATGAATGGCCTGTCCCACATCTGGCCCTGGGTCAACGGAGATAAAAGAGGCCTTAGCCCTTTCAGAGCTTGTGGCTGGAAGGGCTGCGGATGAGGAGTCAGCAGTGAGTCATAACCCCTGTGACAAATACTTTGATACAAGGAGCTAAGAAAGCCGGGGCTGGAGTACCTGACCAGCCTGGGGACTCAGGAATGGAGGGACATTCTGCCAAATGGTGGTGGTGTTTGATATCCAGCTGGAGGAGTTGACGTCTAGCCCGAGCCCTCCAGGATGCTAGCAGTTAGGCCTCCTTCGTGGCTGTTGTGAGCCTTTAAGGAGTTAATAGGTGAGAGCCAATTAGAGCAGTGTCTGGCACCTGGAATGGACAATAGCAGTGTCTCCACCGCCACTACCCCTCCTACCAGCCTCATAAAGGAGTAGGTGTGCTTACTGGTGGGGGTGAGGGGGGGAGCATCAGGTGAGATGAATTATGCTTTGGCCTTGTGGAATTAAGGGCACACAATTCCATGGCAACTGTGGGCAGTTGGAGCTCAGTGGCTGGAGCTCAGGAGAAAGGCCTGGAGTCGGAGGAAAGGAGAGGAAGCGAGTTCAGTTGTCCCCTACCTGGGTGCACGTCAGCAGTTTCAGTTTCCCGAAGTGTCAGTTACTCTTGGTCAACCTCAGTCCAAAAATACGAAGTGAAAAATTTCAGAAATCATTCAGAAGTTTGAAGTTGAACATTGTTCTGAACAGTGTGATGAAATCTCACGCTCTCCCACACCCTCCTTCTCTGAAGCAAATTGTCCCATTGCCCAGTGACCTCCTACTGTAAATGCTTCCTACCCGGTAGTTACTTGGTAGTATTGCCACCGTGCTGCGTTTAAGTAGCTCTGATTTTCTTTAGTAACAGCGCCCAGTGCAAGAGTGGTGGTGCTGGTAGTTCAGCTATGCCAAAGAGAAGCAATAAAGTGCTCCTAACAATATTTTCTTACTGGTTTTTAGAGAGGGAAAAGGAGAGGGAGAAGAGAGAAACATCGACGATGCAAAGGTAATTCATCGATCAGCTGCCTCCTACCTGGAATCAAGCTGGGGAACTTTTGGTGCCTGGGAAGACATTCAACCAACTGAGCCACAGAGGAGGGCTAAATGCTCCCTTTATATGTAAAAGTGTTTATTCTCGATAAAGAGAGGGAAAATATATGCCGGGGTTGCTAAGATCTATAATAAGAATGAGTTTCTGTCTGTGGAATTGTGAAGAAGGGAAAAGAAATTCTTGCTTGTTTTGCGGCCACACCTCAAAATGCAAAAGTTACGGCCACAGTGCATGGATAAGCGCTCAGTTAGGATGGAAAGGCATTAGTGTGCTCTCCCTGCCAGGAGCACGCTGCCACCTTGCCCTTCCCCCTCCTCTTCCCCTTACAGGCGTGCACCTCCGAAACTCTCAGGGTCTCCACAAGACTTGCAACCAGGGGAGCAGTGGGTAGTGGCAGCTCGTCCTGGGGAAACTCCAGATCCTGTCTCCAAGGCCCTCTTTTCTCTGACTGTCCAGTGATGACTCATTCAGAATAACCCCGCCGAGGCTGTCCTGTTGCTGCTTCTATCCTAAGCACTTCCTGGTTTCACTGTCCTCAGCTTTGATACATGTACACACACACACACACACACATACACACACACACACGACAGAAAGGCATTAAATTTATGGGTGAAAAACATGAACAGAAAATGTGTTGCACCAGAAAGCACTGAATCTCTCAGAAGACTTCAGCAAGGGATCCTCTGAAAGGAGTGACACGGAACCACTGACTCAAGTAAGAGATGGTTACAATATGTCTTGTGAGAGAGGCCACAGTTACGTAACTTTTACTACAGTATATTGTTAGAACTGTTCCATTTTTGTTAATCTCTCAACTATGCGTCATTTGTAAATTAAGCGTTATCATATGTAAGTCTGTATAGGAAAGAATACATACATGTCTATGGATGTATACGGTTCGGTGCTCTCCATAATTTCAGGCATCCACTGGAGATCTGGGAATGTACCCCACGCACGGAAGCAGGGGATGGCTGTGGCCTGAAGGACGTTGAACTCCAGGGGCCAGTCCTATGAATGTGACTGGAAAGAGCAAGCAGAGAGTTAGGCCTGTCAGGAGAGCCAGGGACATACATGCCAAGCAAGAAGGCCGGTACCTTTGGCAGGATCACCTGCTGCTGAGGAAACTCCATCTTAGCCTGCAAGACCAGCTGAACTCCTTAAAGCCTTCCCTGCCCTCTCCGGGCCCCGGTAATTGCATTGACGTCGTGCCTGCAGATGCAGCAGCGCCATCCTGCCCCCACCACAGGCCCCAGCAGATTCTTCCAGGAGTTGCTGCTGAGAATCTACTTCCCGAGAGAGTCCTCTGCACACGGACATTCACGAACCCCGGCATTCTAGAGAGAATTCCCAGGTGGGAATCTCTGGCTCAGCTCAGGTCCCAGGCCCACCCTGAGCTGTGTTCCAGGAGGTCATTCTTGGGTCAGGTGCCCGCTCTTCCTGGGAGGTGGAAGTAGAAGAAGAGTAGCCCAGGACAAGGTGGTGGCGCTGTCATTAGAAGCAGGGGTCCCGGCTGGTGTTGCTCAGTGGTTGAGCTTTGACCCACGAACCAGGAGGTCACAGTTTGATTCCTGGTCAGGGCACGTGTCTAGGTGGCAGGCTCGATCCCCAGGAGGGGAATGTTTCTCTCTTCCTCTCTCCCCTTCTTCCTTTCTCTGAAATCAATAAAATCTTATTAAAAAAAGAAAAGCAGCCCAGACCAGTTTGGCTCAGTGGCTAGAGCGTCGGCCTGTGGACTGCAAGGTCCCGGGTTCGATTCTGGTCGGGGGCATGTACCTTGCTTGCGGGCACATTTCCAGTGTGGGGTGTGCAGGAGGTGGCTAATCGATGTCTCTCTCTCATCGATGTTTCTGACTTTCTATCCCTCTCACTTCCTCTCTGTGAAAAATCAATAAAATGTATATTTAAAAAAAAAAAAGAAAAGCAGGGGTGTGGATGCTTGGCAGACAGAAGCAAACACATCTGCTCTGGTTCCACAATTAACTACCTGCACAGTTCTGGTGAGAGAGCCTTGGGCCCAGCATGCAGCCCAGGGCCTGGCAGACGGCGGTGGGCCGCCAGCAAATGTTTGGTTTCGGTACGTTGCCTCCTAGCTACCTCAGCAGCTCCCTGAGGTTCACGGGCTAGTATAGCCAGCACCCGGCCTGGCATGGCCATGGGCACTGCCTAAGTGAAGGCATTGCTCACATTTCTTTGGAGCCACGCTTTGAGCCTTCTTCCCAGAAGGCCATTTTTCAAAAAATATATTTTATTGATTTTCCACAGAGAGGAAGGGAGAGGGATAGAGAGTTAGAAACATTGATCAGCTGCCTCTTGCACACTTCCTATTGGGGATGTGCCCGCAACCAAGGTACATGCCTTTGACTGGAATCGAACCTGGGACCTTTCAGTCCGCAGGTCGATGCTCTCTCCACTGAGCCAATCCGGTTTCGGCCCAGAAGGCCATTCTTCCTCTGCCCCGGGAAGGGAAAGCAGCAGGCAGCGGGGAGAAGCCAGCAATGGCTGAGCGGAGGAATCTTCCCTGAGTTGTCCAGTGCCAGCGAGGTCTGGAGGCCACAGCGGGAACCGGGGTCCCACAAAGGCCGGGATTCCGCTGCAGGCCCCGGGGAGGGACACAGATGCATTGGCTCGGGTTGTCCTGGGTCATAGGAACCAAAGGAATGTCGAACTGGAAAATCCCAGCGAGCACTATTTTTAGAGAAGATTTGGAGAACGCTTTTCCGGCTGAAGGGACAAGTTTTTTCAAAAGCAACAGTTGACTCTAACCCCTGAACTGCCCCGCCTGGAATTTGCCCGGGCCTCGGCCCCTCCCTCCAGACACGTGGGAGCACTATTGGAGGAGCCCCATCAGTCCGCAGAAGACAGTGCATCTGCTGCTTTCAAACCCCACAATGGATTGTTTATTTTTACATCTTTGAGTCGAATCCCTCAGACGCAAGGGATTTAAACGGGCACTTTTCTTTAAAAGGCCTTATAAGAATAGAGAGAATCATATCAAAACAAGTTGTAAGTCATGTGACATTAAACATGAGACTTTCTTGGGTGTTTGGTTTATGCTTAATGTTGACAATTATTTCTGATAAACTTAATTCGTCTTCCTACTTTATACTTGAAATGTTCAATTTCACCACCACTGCTTATTTTCTTTTACGGGGAAGGGGGGTCCTTTTTAAAAATATATGTATATTTTAAGTCTTTTTATTTTAGAGAGGAAGGGAGAGGAAGAGAGCTAGAAACATCAGTGATGAGAGGGAATCATTGATTGGCTGCCTCTTGCATGTCCCCTACTAGGGATCGAGCCTACAACCCAAGCATGTAACCCTTGACCAAACTCAAACCTGGGACCCTTCAGTCTGCAGACCGATGCTCTATTCACTGAGCCAAACTGGATAGGGCTCACCACCAGTTTATGCTTTCCTGTTTGAGGTAGAAGTCTCTAGGGCTCCTGCTAATTACTGATCTTATTAAAAGTAGTAGATTCCATCTACTGTTTAATTAGAGTTACAGGAAAAGCTACGCCCATCCCAACACTCACAGAGATGCACCGGGAGAGATCTCAGTAGAAATGAAGTGAAATTAGACCTCACCATTATCAGGCACTGCTTCCAGGAGCAGAGCCTGCAGGACCACAGTTTGGGAGGGTGTTTTGCTCCCAGGCCTTCATGGAATTTAGAATCTAAAGTCCTTGTAGGATCCATGCTTTTGACGTTAAAGGCCCTCCGTGAGTCCACGGAATCAGAGTGCTTGCGGAGAGGGGCTAGAGTGAGGAGTCCCCTGACTTGGAGGTGGTTGTCCTTGGAAGGAGACCAGCCCAGGGCTCACTGAGTGGCTGAGGGACTTGGGACGAGGCCAGGCGTGATCCGGGTAAAGAAGAGGATCCCAGGATGAGTTCAGGGACGGAGATAAGAATCAGCCTTGCAGTTGCCGGTAGACTCTTTCCACTGGCGGCAGCTAATAAAGTAGCATCTGGTTTATTCATCAGTCTCTGCTTAGTCCGGTTGCCTTGAGTCAGCCCTTGATATGCGGCTCAGACCCTGAAACCCAGAGACCTGTCCAAAGGCTGGCTTGCTTTCCTACACATTTATCACTAATTTATCTTCTCTAGCATTTATTTATCTCCATTTTGACTTCGGCTCTTATAAATGCCCCTGAGGCCCAGCTATTGCCGCCAACTCATGCTATATTGCAATTTAACACCGAGGAAGGCACCACCAACGTACCACGTTTCATCTATTACTGTGTGGGATTCCCAACAACGCCTTCTGAAAGTCTGTGAACTTCTGTTAAAAAGCAAAAGTAAAAAAAAAAAATTTAAGTCTGTCCTTGGAACTAAAAATAAACTTCGGCTAGTGTCCAGGGACAGGAAACAATAAGCACTGGAGGAGAACCTCCGATCTTGCCTCGCTCCATCTGTCTCCCTCAGTCCATCTCCCTCTTGTGGCCAGAGAGAGAGCAGTCTCACAGGCCTCAGCAGGCCACTCTCGCTTACCACTTCGCTCAGAGTCCACCCTCTCCGGGGCCCGTGAAGCCCTGCAGAGACTGACCCCTGGCTACCTTTCAGCTTGGGTCTTGTCTGCCAGGCCTCCTCCCCTTGAATTCTGGGCTTGAGCCTCTTCGCTGTGCTTGGCTTTTGCTTGTGTCTGAGCCTTTGCACATGTTGTTCCCTCTGCCCAGAACACACTTCCACCCACCCTTATCTTTGCCTCGCTAATTGCCGTTCTTATTTCAAATACCAGCTGAAATTCTGAGTCACAGACTCGGTTAGATCTTTACCACCACGAATAGCGCTCGGCACACGCTGTTGTATTTACTGGGTTCAGTACTTGTTCTCCACGGCTCTGCTGGCAGGAGCTCTATCTGCCTTGGTAAGCACCGACGCTCATGTTCCTTTTTTTTTTTTTTAATGTTTTTAATTTAGATTTTTTATTTTTATTAAAGTTAGAAGTGCACATGGTAAAGAGAATCAAATAGTTCCACAAGGCCTCAAACCCCCATTACATTTCCTGCCTCCAGAGGCAACACTTTGTAACTTTTAACTAGTTAGCTTTGTTTTTACCTTTATATATATTTTTCTTATTGAAAAGTATTACATATGTCCTTTTTTTCCCTCCCAATGACCCCTTCTAGCCCGCCTCCACCCCTTACCTTTATATTTGTGATGAACACGCATACACTGCTACC
This sequence comes from Lasiurus borealis, assembly GCA_004026805.1. Classification (NCBI taxonomy): domain Eukaryota; kingdom Metazoa; phylum Chordata; class Mammalia; order Chiroptera; family Vespertilionidae; genus Lasiurus; species Lasiurus borealis. The sequence goes on from PVJN01049743.1 coordinate 9,386, forward strand.
TCCTGGTTTTTCAGTTTTAAGCATCTACTGGTCTCCCCAAATATTATTCACAGTTGGGCCATGTCATTTACCATACTTATCCTTTTCTATATATCATTTTATTTTTTCCAGCAGTTAATATCTATGAATATTTGCTTAGTTTCCTAGGCATTTATCACTAGTTTATTTCAAAACTTTCCCCAAACTATGTATCTTTCTTTGCTGCATGTCAAGTATTTCCTTAATTTCGCCTTGAAGAAGTCTCGTGAAGTCTCTGGCTGCTGGCTGACTCCCAGCCCCTGCTGCACAGGGGTCTGCCCCCTTCACCTCTCTGTAGGCTGCCTCCACCCTCTCTTGGACCCTCTGTTCTCTGTTTCCTGAGTTTATTATTCTTTTTTTTAAATATATTTTATTGATTTTTCACAGAGAGGAAGGGAGAGAGATAGAAAGTCAGAAACATTGATGAGAGAGAGACATCGATCAGCCGCCTCCTGCACGCCCCACAGTGGAGATGTGCCCGCAAGCAAGGTACATGCCCCCGACTGGAATCGAACCCAGGACCTCTCAGTCCGCAAGCCGACGCTCTATCCACTGAGCCAAACCAGTCTTGGCATGAGTTTATTATTCTTCACCTGAGGATATTTTCCCATTGATATTAGGGAGGGTGAAAGCAGGGGAGGGAGAAAAGGGAGGAGAGAGAGAGAGAAGGAGAGAAACCTTGATGTGGGAGAGACACATCAATTGGTTGCCTCCCACTGGCATCCTGACCAGAGCCATGGATCAAACCTGCAACCCAGCTATGTGCCCTTTACCAGGAATCAATCCCGAGACCCATCAGTGCACAGGACAACACTCTATCCATGAGCCACACCAGCCAGGGCTGCTTCCTCGGTTTAAATCTTTGTTCTGTGGTGTCCTCCTCTAGCCGCCTCCTGAGAAAGAGCCAGAGTTTTTGCATGTCTGAGTCTTCCGTCAACCCTCACACCTACCTCATACTCCAGCTGTAACCAGACTTCTCAGGTGGGATCACTTTTCCTCAGGACGTGGAAGGGTTTGCTCCCAAAGGTCCAATGCCTTTCTGATTCCTGATCTTTATAATGAAGCCCGCTATGTTTCCCCCAGAACCTCCAGGCTCTTCTCTGCTCCCGTGGTCTGATGCGCCACTCACTGTGCTGGGCGCTGGTGGGTCCTTTAAGTCCAAAACTCATGTCCTTTGGTTCTGAAAAATGTTATTGAATTACTATTTTATGTTTTTTTCCTTCCATTCATTCTCTTCCAACTTTATGGAAGTCTTATTTTATTAGTCTCTTGGACCAGTGGTCAGCAAACTCATTAGTCAACAGAGCGCTTTATTGACTGAGTTTGCTGACCACTGGACTAGACTAAATGTTACTATGTAGTTGGAAGCTGTGAGGATTAGGCAATTGTGGCATATTGTGGGCCAAGAGGTGAAGGGTAGTGTATGATAGTCGTCGGCAAGCTCATTGGTCAACAGAGCGGCAAACTGTGGCTCATGAGCCATATGGCTCGCTGATGACTGCCTTGGACTATACCTCTATTTTTTTTTTCTCATTTTCTATTCGTTTTTTTTTTTTGACTCTGTTTCCTGTGAGATTTTCTTTCCTTTAACTCTCTTTTTAAAATTTCTTATCCTATATAATAAAATCCTAATATGCAAATCAACCAAGTGGTAGAAAGACTGATGCTATGATGCACACTGACCACCAGGGGCAGACGCTCCATGGGTTCTCTCTCATCACTGATGTTTCTCTCTCTCTCTCCTCTCTTTTCCTCTCTGAAATCAATAAAAAAAATATATATGTATATATATATATATTTTTAAAAAATATATATTTTATTGATTTTTTTACATAGAGGAATGGAGATAGAAAGTCAGAAACATCGATGAGAGAGAGACACCGGTCAGCCGCCTCCCGCACACCCTACAGTGGAGATGTGCCCGCAAGCAAGGTACATGCCCCCAACCGGCACACCCCACAGTGGAGATGTGCCCACAAGCAAGGTACATGCACCCAACTGGAATCGAACCCGGGACCCTTCAGTCCGCAAGCCGATGCTCTGTCCACTGAGCCAAACTGGTCTCGTCAAAAAAAAAAAAATATATATATGTTTTTAAAAAGATTGCCAATTGACCTTTTTTTTTTTTTTTTGCATTTAACCCATTTACCTTTAAAGTTATTATTGATAGGTATTGTGTGTTTTTTTATTCCTTCCTTCCCCGTCATTTCTAGATGTGCTGGTGCTGCCCATGCCGGAGCCGTTTGTTCTGCGATAGAACCCAAGTTGCATTTCGGCCTCTGCCTGTGCCAGCTGACAGTTTAGCTTTCTTGGATCCCCTAAGTCAGTTACCACGTGCCCATTTGCTTTTCTGCTTCCCACATTTTGTTGCCCTTGTCTCCTTTCCCATTCTTGGTCCCACCAGTTTCATGCCCTTTCAAAAATAAACCCCTGTAATTGTCATTTCACCGAGATTTTGGGCGAGAGCAGAGGCCAGAGCCTCCATCCAGTGATTCAGCTTATCACCTTGGACTGTCAGTCTGGCTCCAGTCCCTAGCATAGTGCTGAGCACGTACTAAGTGCCCAACAGTTGCCGACTGAATACAGTATTAACTAATAATTAGAGTCACTCCGTTTCATCTCTGGTAACCCAAAGCTGAGAGCCCTCTGGGTATGGACTGCTTAGCTCGGAACCCACAAGCCCAATCGGAGGTGTGTATCAGGCAACACTGTGTAGTGAAGAGGGCTGGAACCCGGGCTCTACCCATCCATGAGCTGTGTGTCCTGGGACCAGCTGCTGCCGCGCTGAAGCCTCAGTCTTCTCTTCTGCAAAATGGGAACAACTCAGAGCAGCGCCTTGCTCAGCGCCTGGAGCGCGGGAGGCTCCCCTCGCATTAGGGCGTGTGAGACAGTTCTTAGAAAGTCAAGCTCCGCACTTTAACTGTAAATTGGCCCCTAATGGATGCCCTGCAGCGCAAAAGTCTTGTGTTTAACCTGACTTGATTAGATAAGAGTTGGTAAAAGTTTTTCAACTAAGAGAGGGTCACCGAGGGTTACCCTACTGTGTGCCAGCCAGCGTCCCTTCCCGGCCAGGCCGGTGGGCCCCCAACTTAGATCGCAGTTATGCACAAATATGCATCGTGTCCCTGTCCTGCAGACCTGTCCTAAGCGACCCCACTCACCCCTGCTGCACGCCCCTGCCCCGCTCTGCCCCGCTCTGCCCGTGGCCTCAGCGCTGGCTGTGCCAGGCGCCCAGGGTCGGAGCCCAGCGCCGGGAAGCCCTCCGGGCTGGCTACCTGCAGAGGACCCCACTTCCTCCGGGGCTGCTCCCTGGGACCCCGCCTCCGTGCCCCGGGGTCCACCTCGCCCCGCTCCCTCAGCTCGGGGTCTCCCCGGGCCACACCACCCGCCTTCCCCGCCCCCCGCCCGGGCGCTCAGGCCTCGCCAGGCCCCGCCCCGCGGCCCCCGCCGGCGCGCGGGCAGGTGAGGGCGGGGCCTAAGGACGCCCCGCCCCCGCCCCGCCCCCCCGAGAGCCCGCGGTGCGGCCGCCGCCTCCGCCTCCCCGGGGCCTCGGAGCGCCGCCGAGCGGCCGGCGGGCGGGCTCTCGCCCCGCCCCCTCCCGGCCGCCGCGCCGGCTCCCGCCTCCTTCCCTCCGCGCTCGCTCCCGCCTCCTTTCCTTTCCGCTGTGAGACGGCGGGAGCCGAGCCCGAGCGGACCGAGCCGTGGCCGCAGCCGGCGGCGGGCGCTGAGGAGGAGGCGGCGGGAGCGGCGGGGTGGGCCGCGGGGGGGCAGTCAGGCGGCGGCGGCGGTGGCGGCGATGCGGCGGCCCCGCTGAGCCGCCCCCGACCCGCAACCCCAGCTCCGGGCGCCGGGGGCCGGCCGTGCGCGGGGGCCCGGGCCGCCGGCAGCATGCGGAGCGGCGAGGAGCTGGACGGCTTCGAGGGCGAGGCCTCGAGCACCTCCATGATCTCGGGCGCCAGCAGCCCGTACCAGCCCACCACCGAGCCGGTGAGCCAGCGCCGCGGGCTGGCCGGCCTGCGCTGCGACCCCGACTACCTGCGCGGCGCGCTCGGCTGCCTCAAGGTCGCCCAAGTGGTAGGTGCCGGGCGGGCGGGGCCCCAGGTGCGGGCGGGCGGGCGGCCTAGCCGCGCGCTGGTCTCCCCCCCGCCTCCCTCCCTCTTTCCCTCCCTCCTGGGGCGCAGGCCCCGCTGGCCTCGGCCGCGCATCCGCCTCGCGGGGCCGGACCCCTGTTCCTCGCACCGTCTCTCCCCGCCCGGGGGTCCCCAGGGCCGCCCTTTCCCCTCCCCCCGGGGTCCTGCCCGGCCGCCTCAGGTGCGCGCCTGCTGCCTGCACACCTGCCCCCGGGCCTACCTGCCTGGCCCCGCCGGCGCGGCGCGTGCCTGTTCGGTGCGCTGGCCTGGGGGTCCGTGCACCCGGCCTGGGGGTATGGGGGGGTGGGGCATGTTGCCCCTGGATACCGCCGTCATAGCAACTTGGGTCAGATGGTCGCACAGCATCCACCTCCTGCTGATGATGGTCCTGCTCTGGGTCTGCGTCCGCTACTGGGCACCGGGGCTTGGTTTCCGCCTGGGAGCGCCGGGCACCGAGGATAGACGCTCAAGAAATGCTGGTGGCCTGGAGCCATGGAGCCTGGACTCAGTGGGGGAGCCGAGAGCTGCCCATAAAAGTCGCCGGTTTGTGCAGTTGAGGTCTGAGTCCTTCATGAACCTGTAGGACGCAGACCCGGCATCCCTGGGAGCCCTCGGCCCCCGGCACCGCGGCCGGCCCTGCCCGGTTGGTACCCAGCGTTAAATCACTCCGGGAGGGCGGCCAGCTGGGGAGGTAACCGAGACAGAGAACTTTCTGTTGGACTGGTCTACGGCGGCGCTCATTTCTCAGAATCTCTTATTTTTAGCCTCCAGGGTGGGTGGGTGTTCGAGGCAGGGGCCTTGTCAGCTTCTGCCCCGCTTTTGGGGTTTGGGTCACAGGCCTCTGCCGGGCAGTTGCTCGGCTCTGTGTTGTGGACAGGGCGTGCTCCGTCCGGTTCAGGGAAGCTGTCCCCAGGTCCCCTGTCACAGGTGGGACTCCCTCGGAGGCCCGGCAGCAAAACTTTTTTTTTGTTTGTTTGTTTAATTTTATTTTTTAAAATATATTTTATTGATTTTTTACGGAGAGGAAGGGAGAGAGGTAGAAAGTCAGAAACATCGATGAGAGAAAGACATCCATCAGCCGCGTGCGGCACGCCCCACAGTGGAGATGTGCCCGCAAGCAAGGTACATGCCCCCGACCGGAATCGAACCTGGGACCTTTCAGTCCGCAGGCCGACGCTCTATCCACTGAGCCAAATCGGTCTCGGAGGCAGCAAAACTTTTAAAGGCTTCTCAGAGAGCTGCACTGTAGGTGCACTTGGTTTCTTCCAGGCATCGGGCTTGAGTACCCAGAGACACGTTCCCGGGGACTGATAGAAGATGGGGACACCTGTGAAATAAAGGTCCCAGTGTTTGTCCACTGCAGGACACAGGCTGTGTTCTCTCTCTCCTGGTGGAAAGGCTTACTCTGCGGGTTGCCGGAGGGTGTTTCTGACGGGCTCCAAGGAAGGACAAAAGGAGCCAGGTGTGCCTTCCCAGAATTTTACGCCGGCCTCGTCCGGTAACTGCATGCAGTGCTCTGTGCGCTGAGGTATGTTGCTTGGTAGCTAGGCATGGCTGTGAGCAGAGAGAATGGAGG
>PVJN01049744.1:0-15110 GCA_004026805.1 Lasiurus borealis
CAACCAGCTCCCGGAAAATGGGGGTGTGGAAAGGGTTTGGGGCGGAGGAAAGTTATCGGAGGGGTTCTATTGGCTGCAGGACCAGCAGGGCGGAGCCAGGGCCTGGTGACAGGAGTAGAGGGAAGAAGGATGCTCACATAATCCAGTGCTGGAAGAGGACAGACCCCACCGAGTGGTGCACTTTGGCAACCTCGCGCATTTCCGCACTCGCTGTCCTTGCCCATATGTCGGGACGCAAATCCCATCCAGTTGTTTCGTGGGCGGACTCCCGACGTGTATGTGTGTGTGCGTGCGTGTGTGTGTGTGTGTGTGTGTGTGTTTTGCGCAATAGGGAGGGGATTGGAGAAGAGATAGTCAGGCGGGACATGAGTGCAGACCCCAAACCATCCATGGGCCGAGGGTGCGAGGGGTGGGGGTGGAAGGAGGGTAGGCGGTTTATGAAGTTCAAGTGGAAAGCATATTTGGAAATTGCTGTCAGATTTTTTTAAGTGCCTTTCTTTCTTATTCTTTGCCAGGAGTTGCTCTCTCTAGATCGGCCCGGTTAGCTGGGATGGGTACAAACTGCCCTCAGGAAAAAGGAAAAAAAATCTTCCCCAATTGTCCAAACTGCTGGAGAAAGGTGAGGGTGAAGAGGGAGGGAGACATTAACAGGGAGATAAAGGTTGGTAAAAATGTTTCCTGGTGGGAACGTGAGTGTGAAAGTCACATGTAGAAAGTTTTGTCGGGTTATAAATTTGTTGGGAATATTAAATTGAAGAAAATGTTCAATCATCCCTTTCCCCTGAGTAAATAATAAAGTCCATTCACCTTCATTAGAAGACAGTTTGGTTTACTGACCTGTTACACCTGTTAGGTGGTGGTGTTTTCTCACCAATTTATGTCCAACTTTAAAAACCGACCACTGAGTTGCATTTATTCACTGTAGAGTCCCCTCGAAGCCGTTCTCCCAGTCTCTTCCGGAAAAGTACCCTCAGGGGCGAGGGCGGGGGGGAGCGGAGGCGCTGGAGCTGTCGGCGGGAGGCGCAGGCAGGGGTGCAGCACCCCGCTGCATTCTCGCCAGGCTCTCGGAATGCCTAGGCTCAGAATGCTCAAGTCCGTCTTTTGCTGTTCAGAAGGCTTCGATGCCTGTAATTGGCCCGGCGGGTTGGCGGGCGTGAGGGCTGCTCCCGGACAGAGCGTTCCTCTGGATTCCCACCCAGCTGCAGTCCGGGTGGAGTGTCGCCCCCGAGGCCACTCACCCAGAGCCGCCGCCCACGTTGCAGTTCACGGCTCGCGGCGGACACCGCGGAACCGGCCTGAGCCCTCGCCCCTCTGCCGCGCTGTCCGCGGCTGGCCTCGGCCGCCAGCCCGAACACTCTTGCTTTTTCTTTTTAGTAAATGCCTCTGAGTGTCCCAAGTCCCCGAAGTCCTGCTCAGCTGGGAGCACACTGAGAAAGCCGGGACGTAGGCCCTTGGCACCTCAGGTTCGCAAGCGTGCCCTAAAGCGGCGGCCATGGCCCGGGAGGTTCTGATAACCCAGAGGTCAACCTACCGGACCGCCCCCGGGCTGTGCTCAGTGCGACCTTTTTGCAACAACTTTGAGCCCCAGATACTTTCCTGAAAAACTGTTGAGGTTGAAATAATTCGGATAAAGGACTTTCCTCCCCCCCTTTTACATTCGCAGGGGGAATTCTTTCCAGCTTTTCTTTTCCCCGTCTCTGGGAGGTTGGTTGTGCTTTGGAAGAAGTAATTTACCACCCCCCCCTCTTTTTTATTATGTGTGTGTGAGAGAGATGAGAATATGTTTCTGAGCATTAGCCCGACCCCCCCCCCTTTTTTTTTTGGAAATATGAGAGGAGAACGTTAGTGTCTCCAAAGAGTGTGTCTTCAAATCACGTTATTTCGGGGGAATGAAGTTACTGTCTTCCGTATTTAGGAGGCCCCGAGTTGCTGACTTTTGTGGGTTTGGGGAGGAGGGCGGTAGTGGTTTCTGATTTGTGTTGTGTTCAGGAGAATCGTAGATTCCATGTATCTAACTTCAGGCCCGGATGGATGTGGATCATAGTTTTAAAAATATTTTGATAATCCTAATAAAAATGGTCTCTGTCTGGAGGATTAGCAAAATCTAGTGTAAGGGGGAGGATGTGTAAGCACTTACAAGTGGAGACCTTTCTCTGGGGGTGCCGGGAGGGAAGGAACGGAATCGGAGAGGGGCCTCGGAAAGGCCCGGAGAGTTCCTCAGGCGCCGTTCCCCGCCAGCGCGCTCCAGGGCGGCGCGGGGCTCAGGGCGCCCAGGGGCTTCTGAGGACCTGGGTCGGCGGTCGCCTGGGTCCGAGTGGCTCCCGGTGGAGTGTGAAGCGGAGCGGAGCAGGACCTGGGCCGCTACCCGATGCTTTGGCCCATCAGCTTCCTTGGCTGGTCCGCCCGCTGGGCTCCCAGCCCCAGGTTGAGTCTCAGAATCCCCACACGAGCCCACCTGCAAGGCTCACGATGAGTTCGGTTGGATTGTTCGGGATTAACTGATGGGGTTGCACACTTGGGCTGTGAGGGTCCCGCTCCCGAAGGCAGCCCTCCAGGAAGGCCAGGGCTGCCCGGCGGGGCCTCCCCTTCCACGCTTCCCCGGCGCCACTATGACCCTAAAGCCCCCCACGTGTAAAATAGAAGACTTGAGCCAAAGAGTCCCCGCGATACCTAGCGCCTGGAGTTTCGGATTCAGGGCTCCGGAGCGAGGCGCTCGCTGCGCCTGGGGGACCCCAGCGTCCCTGGTCCGTGTCCTGCCACTACTCCCTACAATGGCCTCATTTCCTGGGTCTGCCGAGCCGGTGGCCTGGTGCGCCAGATCCTGTCACCAGAACAGTACAACCTCCCTCACCCCTACCCCTTCAGCCCGCCGGCGGCCGGCCCTTGCGAGTTCACTGCGGGTTCACTGCGGCTAGCAGGCTGGGCTCTGGGGCCGCGGCTCCGCGCCCGCCCGCCAGGGGGCGCTCTGGGAGCTGCGGGGTGGTGGGAGCCGCAGATGCGGGCTGAGGCGCCAGCAGTTCACTGCAATGCACGGAGAAGACTTGTGCTTCAGCGTCTCCTCCCCACCCCGGCCCGTTCCAGAACCCCGATGGCCACCCTAGTCTCTGGATGTCTGGTACAGCGAGGGAGCCACTCACTGCGCAGGGAGCTCCTGGCCAGAGCTGGGCGTTGGCCAGCCCGGAGGCTGCCACTCCTGGGCAACACACGGAGGGGCTTATAAGTTCCCTGTGAGAGTGGCTGGAGATCTCCTCCTGGAGGAAAGAAACTCTTCCCAGCCCTGAGCCCCAGCTGCACCAGGGGGTGAGGAACGCCAGCCTCAGGCGCACCCCCAGCACCCTCCCCCCACCCCCGCGTGCATGGGTAGCACCTCACTGCAGTGAGCACCGCCATGCATGAGGAGTGCTTTGATCGCTGTTCTTACAGATGCCAGCGGTTTGATGCCCACACTGGTTTGTGACTTGTTTCCCGAGCAGTCCAGGTCCTGGGTTGATTCCAAATCCCTCTTCCACATGGCACCCTGCTCTGGGCCTGAGGTTCCTTTGCCCCTGGGAAATGGCGGGGTGGGGGGTGGAGGTAGAAGAATGTATACCTAGGCTCCCTCCTGGCTGAGGCGTCAAGACTGGAGGCCTTGCTGTGACCAGGTCCCCAGTGGCTGTCCCCTCACTCGGCAGGCCCTAGAGGGTGAGGACAGCTGCCTTACCAGTGCCGAGGCGCCTTGATGTCCATTCTTCCCCGCAGCAGCTGTGTGAGCAGCCCTGTTGTCACACACACTCCTCAGATCACCCAGTGCCAATGTGGCATCTTTCCTGCCAGGACCCTGGCATAGGCCCCACCAGGGCGGCATTGCTTTTCAGCAGCAGGTTCCCACCACTCACCGGCTGTGTGGCATTGAGCAAGTTACACACCCTCTGAGCTCAGTCCCACTGCCTGTCACTACCCACCTCCTGCCAGTGCTTCAGCTCCCCTTTCGTCCTTTCTTCTCTCCCCACGTGGACAACTCCCAAGGCCAATCCAGTCTTCAACCTTCCTGGCCTTGGGCGTGGGTTGAGGAAATTCTGCAATAGAAATTGGCCCTGCTTTCATTTTCCACACAAACTTCCTATAGACAAATCAAAGTGACGCAACTCCCCGAACTGTCTCCGGGGGGCCCACTTCCCAGTCCCAGAGACAAGTATTTCATATCTGCTCTCCCACAAGAGAGGGCACTTCTCAAAGCTTGCTGGAGAACAGATGCTGGCAGGGGATTGCCTACACCTTCCCTCCTCCCACTCCTATGCTGCCTGCACCCCAGCTCCCTCCTCCGGCCCTCGTGTCACCTGCAGGAAGCTACAGGAAGCTACAGGCCAACTAGACACACACTGACTCCATTGGCACTCGAGATTTCAGCCGCTCTCACCTCAAGAACATTTCTGCTCCCACCTCCTTGGCTCTGAGTCATGCTCTGTCCCTGTGATGGACAATGCTGTGACACCCAGACCCCTTCCACGAGGGGCACGCCAGCTTGGCTGCCAGCTGACAACCTTTCTGGACTGTGGGGCTGGCAGCACCTGCCTTCTCCAGTGGCCCCCATCCACTGGAGGGCAGGGGAGGGTCCTGGCCATCCCAGCCAATTGCAGACATCCTTGCAGGGCAAGTCATTCCAGAGCTTCCAGTGGTGTTGGCAATGGGTGGTGGCCCTGTCTCACAGCTGTGCTTCTCTCTCTGCCCAAGTCAGCCTCTTCCTCCCCCTTCTATAGGTGTTGGTCGAAAGGGCACTTCCTAATGAACAACCTGCTCACTCTCCAGAGACCCCCGCCTCATCGGTGTGTCTCTCTCTCTGGGGTGATTCACATCAACTTCCAAACACAGTTTCTGTTCCTCTTCATTGTCATCTACATGCACAGTTTCTTCTTTCACTCTTACTTCCTCTTTGTTGTGCCAAGTTTTCTTCATTCTCTTTAATGATGGAAACATTCAGACAAGCTCTAAAAAAAAATCAAATTTATAAGAAAGGGAGTAAATCCGACTCTCTGACCCCAAATCCAGGTGTCTCTTCAGAGGTAAAAACTTTGGATAAATGTTTTATCAAAATATAAGTAAACAGTATATATTACCCTGCCTGTTATTTATTTATTTATTTATTTATTTATTTATTTATTTATTTATTTATTTTTCAAATGGGAATGCTAAATAGCCTTCTATCATGAAATGGGTGACCATTCCATATTGGTATGTATGTGTGCTTCTAAAAATACCAACTATAAATTACTTCAATCTTAAAATGTTGGAATCATCCTTTCTTTAAAAATTATATATTTTTACTTACTTGCTGTATTTATTAAGTCCTTGTTTGAAAAAATGGCTAAATTAACACATTTATTATACTTCTTTTCACCCCTTTAACTTTAAAAAAATTAACTAATATATACTTTATTTCACATTATCAAGGTTTTATTTACACTCTTAATACAATTGCATAAGTTATTTACTCTTAGTTTTATTTTTATGTGACTCAAGAAAGCCAAGAAATCTGAGAGCTTCATTTTTTTTACACATAATGCTGTTAGCTGGAATTCATGGAATAAATGATTATTTTTGATTTTTGAGAAATGTTTCTGGATGTTGTACCTCTTGAATTTTTGAGAATATGTCTATTGTCATTTTAGACTTGAAGAAAAATTTGGCTGGGTATAAAATTCTTGGGTTAGACATTTTCTCACTTAATTTTCTCACAAAATTTGTGAAACGTGTTTTGCTTCCCAGTGGCCTAGAATATTGCTAGGTATTCTTTGGTGGTATTCATTCTGCAGTTCAACACATTTACGAAATATAGTTGACCCTTAAATCATATGAGTTGAATCTGTGTTCTATTTCTCTTTGATTTTTTTCCAATAAATACTATGAATATATATTATCTTCCTTATGATTTTATTTTCTCTAGCTTACTTTATCATATAAATATAGTTGTAATCCATATGACATATAAAATATGCATTAATCAAATGTTTATGTTTTAGGTAAGGCTTCTAGTCAACAGGAGGCCTTTAGTAGTTAAATTTGGGGATCAAATTAAATTATGGGTGGATTTTTCACTGCAGGGGGTCAGTGTCCCTAACCCCACATTGTTCATGGGTCAACTGTACATTTTTTCAACCATTATGTATGTTACCTCAGGCATCTCTCTTTTTTTTAGCTGTCTGTTTGTATGCCTCAATTGTATGATTTTTCTCAGTGAGCTCATGCTATCAGCTGATCATATGTAGCTGGGGAAAGACAAGACAGTCCTGGCCTGTCTTCCTCCATGTGTTTTTCAGGATGCAAAGACACTCTGGTGTTGCAGACGAGGTTTGACTATTGCCTGTTTAGCCTCTTGCCCTCCCAACTTTAGTTGAGCCCACCTCTCACGGTAGCTCAGGATACTGTAATTTTAAGTGTTGTACTTTATGTGAATGGAGGTGGTAGAAGACGGACAAGAAGTGCCTTTCCAGCCAATTTCCCATTTGTAGCACCTGCTCCTCCTCCACCCTCGGCTCTCATTTTCCTCCCCCACAATGAGACAGAAGCGCATTCTAGCTTCCTAAGGCTTCCTCGTGTTTCCTCCACTCTGTGTTCTGCAATCCCCTGCTTTTGTGGTGTCCTCAAGATTGAATTCAAGGATGCAGTCTGCAAAAAATAGATACTTATTTAACATGTTGACTCAAATTATTCACTATTTTTAATGTTGAAAACTTAATTGGCCTACATCTCACTCTGGGCCTTGCTGTATCAGTTTTAATTGAAACATAACATACCTTTCTAGCTTGATGGTTTATTTCACCTTTTCAGGAACAAATTTTTATTTTGTAACATTGAGCATTCTTTTTTTATTCCAATGTTTTATTCTATTTTTAAACAATACTAAGTGCATATACATTATATCTCTTTTGTTTTTCACACCTACACTTTTCTCTATAATGTTTTAAAATCTTATTTTCCAAGTTTCATGAGTGTATAATTTACTTTAGCTTGTCTGCTAGGTCTTTGAAATAAAATTTAATTTTTTTCACTTCTTGTTATTTCTTTATTTTGTTCTCTTCTACCCTTTTCTGATCTCTATTAGCAGCCTGCTTTTCTTTTCCTTCTATTTTTAAGGCATTTTTTTTAACATATTCAATCTATTTTTGGAACTCATTTGTTCTGTAGAAGGATTCTATTAGTTGTGACTCTTTAAGAGTTTAGAGAATTATTATTATTCCTCATTTTTTTTAGTTAATTGGCTTTATTATTTTAGAGAAGGTTTGGGTTTATAGAAAAAATTGGTGGAAATACAGAAAGATCTATATATCCTGTCACCATCATCCCCCTAAACAGGTCCCCCCTATCATTAACACCTTGTATTAATGTAGTACATTTGTTACAATAGATGAACCAATATTAATATACTAGAGACCCAGTACACCACGGATTCATGCACTGGTGGGTCCCTTGTCTTGGTCTGTGGGGATCAGTGGACATCCATGCAGTCCCTGTGGGGATCACTGGGCCTTACCCGCCAGTTCATTGGGCTCCAGCCCACTGTCTACATTGATCCCACACAGCATGAAGTCAGGCACCATGCTGCTCATGCTCATCCCAGCCCTGCTGCACCACTCGGGGAGTATCTGTGGAAGAGGCTAGTGCTGTAGCAGCTGCACTTGCCAGCTGTGAGCTACACCCATCTGTCAGCTAAGCAGTGCTCCTGCTGTGGGAGACACTGACCACCAGGGAGCAGCTTCTGTGTTGAGTGTCTTCCCCTGGTGGTCAGTGCGAGTCATGGCTACCAGCTGGTCATCCAGTTGCCAGGTCCTTGGGTTGCTTAGGCTTTGATATATATAGATTATTATTAACTAAAGTCCATACTTTACATTAGGGTTCATTCGTGTTGCACATTCAGTAAGTTTTGACAAATGCATAATGACATGTATCCATTACAATACCACACATTATAGTTTCACTGCCCTAAACATATCCATCTATTCAGTCTCCCTCTCCTCTCAAGCACCTGGTAAACACTGACCTAATCTTTTTATTATCTCATAGTTTTGCCTTTTCAAGAATGTCATATACAGGGGGGCAACTGTAGGTTTACAGTTGTGAGTACATGAAACAGAGTTTATTCTTGTATTACTATTCATTTAATTGCTGTATTATTTGTAATATTTGTTTTATTATTGTTGTTATCATTTCATATCCTTACTTAGGATTTTTCTTTTAGGTAATGGCTGGTAATTTAAAGAATGACTGTGGACTTACTTTTGCCCACCTCTGTATAGGTATCCTTCATTTTTTGAAAGTTAGCCTCATGCCACTTTGCTATTACAAAGAATGTACATTAATTAGCATTTGTTTTCACTAACTGAAAAATCTGAAGAGGATTTTTACTTTTATGAAAAAACAGCAGCAAGCAAAAATCACATTCAGAGTTTGTTTCAGCTGAAGCTGCTGTAGAAATAGCTCCCCTTGAGCAACCTCACCCAGCAGCTCAGCATCAAGCCTACAGCTTTGAACTGCATCTGTGAGCACCCTGCTTTATCATGATTTATTTTGTTCATCAGTTATCAAGATGTCCTAATGTATTAGAAAAGCCAACAAGAGTCGTAAGGGTGTATACACTTATCATAATTGTTTCCATCATGGTTAGCAAAACAAAGACTTAAAAATGAATGGTATTAATTCTTCCCTTTACCCCATTTGGAAAGTGTCATAGAAATGCTACTTTCAGTGGTGGGGAAACTTGTAGTTAAAATCACACAGTGTGTATCCTGGTTAGCTTAGCTTCTTTCATTTTATAATATGCATTTATACTGAGTGGCCAGATTATTTTGATCTCTGAATGCATAATAATCTGCCCACTCAGTGTATATTTTATATAATAAAAGGCTAATATGCAAATTGTCCCTTTGACCAGGAGTTCAACCAGCAGGCAGGCTGACCAACTGCCTATGTCCCCTCCCCCTGGCCAGACTGGCTGGACCCCACCGATGCATGAATTCATGCACCAGGCCTCTAATCTATATATACTGAATGGTCAAATTGTTACGCTTTCAGAGGTCATAATAATCTGGCCACTCAGTGTAAGTTCCTTCCACTTCTTTCAATTGCTTGACAGCTTATTTCTTTTTATGATGAATAATAACCTGTTGTCTGGATGTATCACAATTTGTTCATCCATTCACCTATTGAAGGACACCTTGGTTAATTACAGGGTTTGGCAAGTAGAAATAAAACTGCTATAAACATTTGTGTACAGGTTTTTGTGTGGACTTCACTTGGCAGTTTGGTGAATACTAAACAGTGCAATTTCAGGAGTATGTATGTCTATTTTGCAAGAATATGACTATTTTGCATCCTGTTGTCCAAAGTGGTTGTACCATTTTGTATTTCCACCAACAATGAGTAAGAATTCCCATTCCTCACCATCTTGCCAGCACTTGATGTTTTCTACCTCTCATTTCTTAACAAAATTACTCCTCTGAGGTATAGTTTTTTCTTTTACTTTCCTTTAAACATATATTTTAAAATTAGAAAATGTCTCAAATATATAGAAAAGCAAAGAAAATAAGGAACATCTATGACTCCATGATACATTTTAGCATAATTTATTTTATACATGTTAATATATATGTGTGTGTATGTCTATGTGTGTGTGTGTATATAAATTGATTGATTTCAGAGAATTGGGGAGAGAGATAGAAACATATAATTTATTTTTTAAATGAAATATTACAGAGATAATTGAGCCCTCCTTTTTAGTTAATGATACAGTTAAGTTTATTATTATTATTATTATTTTTTACCCCCTTTACTATCTTCTATTGGACTGAGTTTTTGATATTTCCTTCCTTATCCTTTACTGATTTGGATATTATAGATTGAATATATTTTCTTATATTCTTTTTTTCCTTTGCAATGTTTTTAATTGAGATATAATACACATAGCATAAAATTCACCTTTTAAAAAAATAAACCTTTATTGTTCAGTTTATTAAAATGTTCCTCTTTTTTTCCCTCATTAGCTCCCCTCCACCTAATTCACCACCTCCCACCCCATGCCCTTACTGCCCCCCTCTGTCCCTGTCCTCATCCCTAGATATAAGATTTTTGTCCAATGTCTTCTTACACCCCTCACACCCTTTTCCCCCTGAGAATTGTCAGTCCATTCCCTTTCTATGCCCATGATTCTGTAAAATTCACTGTTTATTCTGTTCATCAGATTCTTTATTCACTTGAATTTTAGATTCACTTGTTGATAGGTATGTAGTTGTTGTCACTTTGTTGTTCATAGTTTTTTATCTTTACCTTTTTCTTCTTCCTTTTCTTAAAGAATATCCTTCAGCATTTCATATAATACTGGTTTGGTGGTGATGAACTCCTTTAGCTTTTTCTTGCCTGTGAAGCTCTTTATCTGACCTTCAATTCTGAATGACGGCTTTGCTGGGTAGAGTAATCTTGGTTGTAGGTTCTTGCTATTCATTACGTTGAATATTTACTGCTACTCCCTTCTGGCCTGCATAGTTTCTGTTGAGAAATCAGCTGACAGTCATATGGGTACTTCCTTATAGGTAACTTTTTTTCTTGCTGCTTTTAATATTCTCTTTGTCTTTTGCCCTTGGCATTTTAATTATGATGTGTCTTGGTGTGGTCCTCTTTGGATTCCTTTTGTTTGGTATTCTCTGGACTCCCTGGACTTGTAAGTCCATTTCTTTCATCAGGTAGGAAAAGTTTTCAGTCATTATTTCTTCAAATAAGGTTTCAGTATCTTGCTCTCTCTCTTCTTCTGGCATCCCCATAATTCTAATGTTGGTATGCTTGAAGTTATCCCAGAGGCTCCTTTGGACTCTTTTTTCTTTTTGTTTTTCTGGTTGGATATTTTTTTTCTTCCTCATATTTCAGATCTTTGGTTTGATTCTTGAGGTCCTCTAGTCTGCTGTTGGTTTCTGTATATTATTCTTTATTTCAGACAGTGTATGCTTACTTTCTGGCTGGTCCTTTTCCATTTTTTTTATTTTTATATTTTGATGTTCTCATTAAGATCCTTGAAAGTCTCGCTAGGTTTTTCAGAGGTCTCACTAAGTTTCTCAGAAGTTGTAGAAGATTCTTGAGTAACTTTATAAATGTGATTTTGAACTCTATGTCCAGTAGTTTGCTTTTTTCCATTTCTTTCATATGTGACATGTTTCTTTGTCTCTGCATTTTGGCTGCTTCCCTGTGTGGATGGAGTGGCTTTGTGTGCTAGTTGTCCTTTATGTCCCAGTAGCTCCGCCTCCCCAATCACCTGAGGTAAACACTCTTGGGTGCATCCCTTTGTACGCTGGATGTACAGTCTTGTAGTTAAGCCTTGATTGCTATTGGTACACTGGGAAGAATTGACCTCCAGGCCAATTGACTGTGAGGATTAGCTGTGTCTATTAATGGAAGAACTGCTGTGCTGGAGACACCCCTATGGGGCAGGATTTGCTTCAGTGGGGCTTTGGTGCTCACCAAGTCTGCCTCTTGAGTGTGTCACTTACGTGTGTGAGGAGATGAAATCTGATGCCATCTCACACTGACCTCTAGGTACAATGGTTCCTGGGTCTCCAAGGAGGTGCAAGTCAGCTGCTCTCTGAGGCCACTTAACAGGAGCTACAGGGAGATCTGCAGATTTGTCCTCTTTCCTTAGAGTTTGGAAGTTTTGGAATTGTGTGACCCAGTTGCAATTTGTTAGGTCAAGCTGTGATAGGGCAGGCCATTCATATGCAAAAGCTGCTGCCCAAAGTTCCTTGGGTTTGTAAATTGGGGGGTGGGGGGGCAAGATCTCAGGGAATCCTTAGGGCATGGCAAACAGCGATGGCTGCCAGTCAGACCTCTGTGTGTCTCCATGTTTCCACGTTTGTTCCATGTCCTGCATCCTGCGCCCCAGTGCAGTAAACAATGATTTCTCTGTGCACCTCTGCAAGAAAGCCACCCTCTCTTTCTGACCCAATGGCAGATAGTCCAGATTTTCCCTGTATGAGTCTGGGTCCCCAGAATCTTGCTGGAAACTGGAGTCCAGAGCAGTCAGGAACTTGTAACTCCCTCACAATTGAAAATAACAGTGCACGCCAGCCCGATTCATGCACATCTCCATACCCCTGCCTTTCTGAGCCTCTGCACGTCCTATCAGGTCTCAATGCACTTTTTTCTTTCCTTCTAGCTGTAGAACTTCCACTCCACCAGCTTTCCCGTGGTTCTGGGGGATAGTCATTTTGTCTTTTAGTTGTAGTTTTGGTGTGGTTGTGAGAGGCAGCATGTATAGGTGTATACCTTATGCCGCCATCTTGGTTTTCACCTCACCTTTTTAAAGTTGTTCAATCAGTGGTTTTTCATATTCACAATGTTTTATAACTATCACAAATATCTTATTCTAGAACATTCCCATCACCACAAAAATAAACCCCATATACATTGCTTGTCACTCCCATTCCTTTCCCAAAATCTCCTGTCAACCAGTAATCATGTTAATGGTTTTGTTGGTTTATTTATCCCAGATATTCATGCAAGTGGCATCATGCAATATTTGTCCTTTTATGTCCTACTTCTTTCACTTGGCATGTTTTTGAGGTACTTCGATGTTGTAACATGTTTCAGTACTGCATTCTATCCTGTGATGGAATATTGTCCCACTGTTTGGATCTGCTACCCTTGTATTCTCTTGGTGGTTTGGTTGCCTATCACAATGATGGTCCTTGGGAAACATTCCACTTGGAACCCCTCTTGTGAACAGTCTTTCCTAAATGGCCACACAACTTGTCCTGACTATCCAGACATGAGCAAACAGGACAAGCAGAGGCTTAGGAAGCACTCACACAATAGGGCGGGTGGCGTGTTGGCATCACCTTCCTTGGGACGAAAGATCACACACAGGAGATATCCAACAACCCATCTGGCTGGAACTCAGCTGAGCTCAGCCTCGTGCTGATCCTCCAGCTGAATGCAGCCACTTTTTTAAAGTATATCTGGGCCCTAACAGGTTTGGCTCAGTAGATAGAGCGTCAGCTTGCAGACTAAAAGGTCCCAGGTTCGATTCCAGTCAAGGGCATGTACCTTAGTTGTGGGCACATCCCCAGTAGGAGGTGTGCAGGAGGCAGCTGATTGATGTTTCTCTTTTATCGATGTTTCTAACTCTCTATCCCTCTCCCTTCTTCTCTGTAAAAAAATCAATAAAATATATTTAAAAGATAAAAAACTAAAGCGTCCCTGGGATTTATTTTCATGAGGTGTGGTAAGACATGTGGAATGGAAATGACCACCAGCAGAAAGCAATTTGGCTCACAATTCCCTAGACCAGGCAGGGAAGGCCCACATGGGAAGCACCAGGCCTGGCCAGACCCCAGGGGGAGCTAGGGTAAGGCACAGGCAAGAGCTTTCATTGGTTTCCACAGAGAACCAATGAAAAGCCAAAAACGGTAGGTGAGCAGGATTAGGAATGGCCAGTTGAAAAGCTCAGTGGACTCTGGGCATAAGGGTGTAGAGGAATGTTGCCTCCCAGAGTGTAAGAGCCAGTCAGGGGAGGTGGCAACAGTAAGTGCTGAGATTGGTTGGTTTGCATAGGAAGGGCACCCTTCTGGGCAAATTATGTTCTCTTTCCAAGAACTAGCTACTCGCAGAAGAGATCTCTCTTTCCCCTCTGCTTAGGAGGCCCTGCTGCCAGAGCAGCAAGAATAGAGAAAATCAAAGAGCACACTGCACCCTTGAACAATGTGTGGGTTAGGGGTATCCCTAAATCCCATCATTGAATTTCACATGTAATTTTTGACTCCAAAAACTTCACTGCTAACAGCCTACTGTTGACCAGAACCCTACCAATAATGACACACTTTTTTATGTCACATGTGTTACGTACTACATTCTTACAATAAAGCAAGCTAGAGAAAAAGTGTTAAGAAAATCATAACAAAGAGAAACACATTTACAATACTTATTGAAAAAAATCCACATGTAAGTGAAAATGTGCAGGTCAAACCCATGCTGTTCAAAGGTCAACGTCTAGGAAACACACGTCATCTAAGCTTAATATATAAAGATACTACCAAGTCATTAACAGATTCACAAGAAATAATAAAATGTCACTTTCAGTCACTTTAGCTTTTGAGTTGGTTTGCTATGTAGCAATGGGTAACAGGAAGCACAGATAGCTGTAAATCCCAAGTCCAAGTGGAAGAAACCCCTCATTTTCCAGATCAGCTGTCTGTCTGTGATTTTCACAATCGTTTGCCGACATGCCGTTCTGACATTTCTCTTCCTTTCATGTGAGCATGTTTAGAAACGCGTAGGTCTTTGTCTGTATTTCTGGGTTATGGACTCCTTTCTCCTTCCGTTTATTATTGCAACTCTTTCTGTTTACTTTACTCTCTCTGGACTTCTAGATCGAATTCCAAGTCTCCTATTTTTTTTTTTTTTCATTTTTTTTCTTTGGATTTTTGCTTTAACCCTGAGCTATTTCTTTCATTTGATCATCTGAGCAATTTACTTGGAATTTACAAGTGTCCATTTTCTCCTTCGTCTACTAAATTTTCAGATCAAATCATATTTTTTAAAAACATCCACTGACGAATTGCATCCTAACCTCTCTCCTCCTTCCGCAGGTTTCACAGTGTGGGGTCTGTTGTCCTTGCAGCGGGTCCATGGGTGTTTTCTCTTTTCACATCTCTTCTAGGGACCAGTCCCTGCCGCTGGCCACTGAGGTGTGGCTGCCCAGTGGTCCTATGACCTGTCTCCCAAAGGCTGCGGGTACTTAACAGTGAATTCAGCCCACTTCCTCTGAAAGCAGCAGGAAGTGATTGGCCATAGCACTAGTTGGTAACAGCCACAGACATGCTAACATCACACAGGGACTTACTCATACCACCCCCTGGCCTATCCCTGCCATCCCTCCAGAAGCGGGAAACGTGTCCAACTGCCTTTCCCTGTAGCGAGGCGCCTGGCCTGGGCCTCATGATGGGCACCAGGTGCTCCCACACATTTACTAGATGGAGGCTCAGCTCCTGGCTCCACTAGTCACCCAAACGCTGCAATCGCAGGGCTTAGCTCTCCTTTTGTCCTGACTGCCGACACCCCACACTCACCCTTCTGCCCACGCCCCACGCTCACCCCCC
>PVJN01049745.1:0-15115 GCA_004026805.1 Lasiurus borealis
GGGGGGGGGGGGACCAAACCTGCAGGGGAGGGCAGTTATGGGCAAACAGGCTGGCAGGAGAGCAGTTAGGCATTAATCAGGATGGCAGGGGAGTGTTTGGGGGGTGATCAGGCTGGTAGGTAAAAGCTGTTATGGACAATCAGGAAGGCAGGCAGGCACGCAGTTGGGAGCCAGCAGTCCTGGATTGTGAGATGGATGTCTGATAGGATCGGGCCTAAACAGGCAGTCAGACATCCCTCGAAGGGTCCCAGATTGGAGAGGATGCAGGCTGGGCTGAGAGACACAAAACCCCAAACCCCCATGCACAAATTTCATGCACTGGGCCTCTAGTAAAGGTATATAATGATGATGATGATACACGTATGGGGAGGAGGTGATTATCAATGTCCAGTAACCCACACTTTACTTTAAAAAACTAATACTAGTATACAAATTACAAAACATAAATTTAGGAGAAAGAAAATATTACATTATAAAAAATTATTTAATTAACATATACTAAAAAAAGATTTAACGGAAAGAAAATAAAATAAGTCCATGGATGACAGACACATACCAGTAAGTTAAGTAAAATGAGAGAGAGAGAGTGTGTGTGTGTGTGTGTGGCAGGGAGGGCTATCTCTAACAAATCACCGAAGCTGACTATGGTCTACCATAAGATATCCTTAATTCCACTAGACAGACAGACTGTCACCTGAAGGAGCCACATCATCACGCTATAATAAACAACTTGGTATTGCCAATTATACATAAATTGCTAAGTATGAACATGCAATCCTGGATATACATAAAAAATAAACTCACTAAAGCCACTGACATACTGCTTGCCTACATTTATGATTAAGGAATACTGCAAATGCTTAGGGTAGTCATTTTTGCCTGGTCAAATTAAAAGTTTTCTTTTACCTGACTTTCTTTTAACTAAAAATTTTTACCTATTCTAATATGCACAGCATAAATGGCTTTAAAAGAAAATTTTATCAGTACAGTGTCCAGAAAAAAAACAAAAACACATTTAAAATTAATGCTCTTCATTACTGTAAATAATGCTATTTTGGCACTACGTAAACTACACAGAGTTTTAAATTATATGCTTAATAGAATACTACAGGGTGGGGCAGAAGCAGGTTTACAGTTGTTTGTATGGAAAATAATACAATACTTAACAATAACAAGAAAAACTCCATGTTTCCTGTACTCACAACTGTAAGCCTATTTTTGCCCCACATAGTATGCAAAGGTTAAAATTACAATGACTATGTAGATGTGTAAGAAAGTGTTACAGCAACCATCCAGTGAGAAAAGCAGACTGCTAAAAAAGGAATGTAGATTATGGCTGCAGCTATATGAAAATGGGTGATGGTGAAGTTGTGTGCAACTATTTCAAGAAATAATTTATTATGGATATATTATTGTTGCAACTGACAACAGAAAAAAAAAATAAGGCAATTTTTTTCCTAAGCCTAAAGGCTCAGTTTGCTTATTTTGAGATCCAGATTTTAAGTAAAGGGATAAAGAATAAAGTTGAATGTGCAGCTGTTTGCTTCTAGGAATACAAACAGGAGGACATGAACAGAGGGAGGCGAATGTCTGTGAGATTGGGCTAACTATTCCATTCCCAGCTGTGTTTTATAATTTGTATTACTAAATAGTAGCACTCTCTTTTCGTGATAGAGGCTGAGAATCTCCATTTGTGCCCAGGGACAGAGGCACACTAGCAAATATACTTGGAATGTTAGAGTCAGTAATTTGCTGTCTGGTCTATAGTTGAAATTGTACATCAGTTGGATTATTCTGGAGTTAATTCTAATTAATGCCATGTAAAAGCAGAGAGGATGATAGAAATGCTTGATCACTTATAAATGACTTAAAAAGCCTATACAATAAAACCCTAATGTGCAGGGCCAGCACAATCAAGGATTTGGTGAGCCTAAGGGGAGGGCAGTGAAAGATAAAAGAAAAGACAAAGAGAGCCGAGACCAGTTTGGCTCAGTGGATAGAGTGTCGGCTTGCGGACTGAAAGGTCCCAGGTTTGATTCCGGTTGGGGGCATGTACCTTGCTTGCGGGCACATCTCCACTGTGGGGAGTGCAGGAGGTGGCTGATCGATGTCTCTCTCTCATCGGTGTTTCTGACTTTCTATCTCTCTCCCTTCCTCTTTGTAAAAAATCAATTAAAATATATTTTTTAAAAAAAAAGACAAAGAGAGTAAAAGCTGGGGCTCGGTGTATTTCCTGTGCCTGGCTGAGGCCTGAGTGAGAGATCCAGCCAGCAAGCTGAGGGTTATTTTATAGTGGGAGAAAAACAAGGTAGTGGTCAACATAGTTACAACGTTCTTGTGAGTTTCACTTGTTTTGGCAGCCTTGCTATACTTCCCACAGCCCATTAGCAGCTACCCAGGAAGGATCTAGCAAACTTCATAAGGTCAAGCTTCATTATGCTAAGAGGGCTGTGGCCTCTAAGCTGGGACTTGTTTGTGGCTTTGCCAACAGCTGGGTCTGAGGCTTAACCCTATTGCTGCTCCCTACACCTTATTATGCAAATTGATGAAATGGGGAAATGGCTGGTCACTATAACATGCACTGACCACCAGGACGCAGACGCTCAGTACAGGAGCTGCCCCCTGGTGGTCAGTGAGCTCCCACAGGGGGAGCACGGCTCAGCCAGAAGCCAGGCTCACAGCTGGCAAGTGCAGCGGCAGTGGTGGGAGCCTCTCCTGCGTTAGTGCACTGCTGAGGACTCCTTGGGGGGTGTCCAACTGCCAGCTTAAGCCCACTCCCTGGTGGGGCAAATGGGCCTAAACCGGCAGTTGGACATCCTCCAAGGGGTCAAGGGCTGGAACAGGGTGCAGGCCAGGCTGAAGGACCCCCTTCCCCCAGTGCACGAATGTTGTGCACTGGGTCTCTAGTCCTATCTAATAAAGACAGAATATGCAAATTGACCTGTAACTCCACAACAAAGATGGTGGAGCCCACAGCCAATGAGGAGGAATAAGCAAATTAGCACAAGGCGAGAGGCTGAAAGTGGTCCCAGGCTGGAGGGAAGGCGGTACCGGCAGCCAGGGGAAGGAAGGCCTATTCTTGCACAAATTTTAGTGCATTGGGGCCTTTAGTATAAATATAAGAAGGCTGGGTATATTAAAATCACACCCTTTTTGTGGCAGTAAGAGAATTAAGTCAATAATAAAGCAAGCTGATGTAGACTGAGGTCAGTCATAACTGCAAAAAGCCCTGTTCTTTACACTTCAAAAACTGCAGCAAGATTTTTACTATATAGCCAAAGAGATTAGGGAGGCAGAGATATGTTCAAACGGAGGTGAAGCAATACCGTAGCAGGTGAATGTGTTCTTTATAGCTACTTTAGACACTAGTCGGTCCCCCTCCCTTTCTCCATTTATTTATTTTATTGATTCTAGAGAGGTAGGGAGAGAGACATTGACTGGTTGCCTCCCACATGTGCAGACTGGGGATCAATTCTGCAACATAGGTATGTGCCGTGGATGGAAATGGAGCCCACAACCTTTTGGTGTTCGAGATGATGCTCCAATCAACAGAGCCATCTGACCAGGGTAATTTTTTTTCTTTCTTTCTTTTAAATGAGAACTGTCATGTCAATGGAAGCCCAGACCAAAAAGAAATCAAGAAGGGAACATTCAAAAATTTACTATAAAATAGAGATTTCTCAAAGCTATCCATTTTTAATGCCATCAGCCTAAGATGACTCAGGATGCTTGAGATTATAAGGAAATACACTAATTTTCAACCTAATTTTATAGAATTAATTTTT
The DNA here is from genome assembly GCA_004026805.1 of Lasiurus borealis. Lineage (NCBI taxonomy): Eukaryota > Metazoa > Chordata > Mammalia > Chiroptera > Vespertilionidae > Lasiurus > Lasiurus borealis. The sequence continues at coordinate 3,786 of PVJN01049745.1, forward strand.
TTCTAATTTCATTATAAACTTGATCCTAGATTGATGGCAATAGCTGTATCTGTTGAAATGTGCGAATTTTTTAAAAAAACTTTTCTTTAAATATACCTTTATTGATTTCAGAGAGGAAGGGAGAGGGAGAGATAGAATCATCAAAGATGAGAGAGAATCACTGATAGGCTGCCTCCCGCATGCCTCCTTACTGGGGATCAATCCCACAACATAGACGTGTGCCGTTGACCAGGATCAAACCTGGGACCCTTCTGTCCAGAGGCTGATCCTCTCTATCCACTGAGCTAAACCTGCTAGGGCTGGAAAATTATTTTAAAAAGCTGATCATAATAGAGATAACACAGGTTATATAAAATGACTAATAAACTCCATATGTGGGTATTATTCAAAACTTGTTGCTTTTAAAAAAAGGAGGGGGGGGATTTTCAATAATCAGATCACCTGTTATTTATATTGCCGATGAAAATATTACCATAAAGCTCAATTGCTAAAAGATGTTTTGCAGCAGGGTACAAACCCATGACTGCCAACCCACTCCAAGCCCGATTCCCAGCTCTGCCAGTTCTCCAAGGCTTAGGCTCCTCATTTTTAAGGAGATGAAATACTTACAAAGTGACAGGTACATTGAGTGCTCAATAACTAGTGTGTAGGTCTGCATGGCATATGCAGCAAATGACTTAATGCATATAAAACGCTCAGCGGAGTGCCTGGAGTATAGTTAAGCATTCCATAAATAGCGGGTATTACATAAAAAGTAGACAAGAACTTAGGTCAGCAAATAAAAGTAATGTAGTCTCTAATTCAATTGTGTTCTCAAAATCTTAAAAAGTAAAAAAAAAAAAAAAGAAAGAAACCAAACCCACATTCCTGGTATTCAATTTTTTTTTTTTAGCCCTAATGTCTAGCACCATAAGTTCCTAGCAAATAGTAGGTATAGGATAAACATTTTTACATTACTAAATAATGATTATAAAAATCAATTATGAAGCTGAGTACTACTAATTTGTAGACTTTCTCTATTTCATCTTTGCATCCCAGTGCCTGGAAGATTATGTAACATAGTATTCATCTAATTTCATTTTTTCCCCTTCAATTAAAATATAAATTTATTTGAAAATTTAAAAGTTTAAAATCAATGCAGGGGGTTTTGTGTTTGGACTATGACATATACAAGAGTAAGAGCCAGGTCTGTCTAGTTCAGTGGTCGGCAAACTCATTAGTCAACAGAGCCAAATATTAACAGTACAACGATTGAAATTTATTTTGAGAGCCAAATTTTTTAAACTTAAACTTCTTCTAGTGCACTTCTTCAAAAGAGATTCACCCAAGCCATGGTATTTTGTATAAGAGCCACACTCAAGGGGCCAAAGAGCCGCATGTGGCTCGTGAGCCACAGTTTGCTGACCACTGGTCTAGTTCATTACTATCTTCCTAAGAGGCAGTCAATATTTAACACATATTAGGGACCCAAATACTTAAATAAATGTGTGCTGCTTTTTTCATGTTCTGTAGAAATAGGAATAACTCCTAACCAGAGTTCATACCACACACATTATGAGACGGCTGTAATGAAAAATTACTGCTGGGAAGATGTTTTAAGAAAAAGTCTTGGCTTGTGTCCAGTGTATTTCAATAAAGCTAGAGAAAAAGAAAACAAAGACTTGGAAGTGACAAGTAGAAAAAGCTGATCACAGTAAAGGCCGAACAGCAATGTTATTATTACGGATCCCATAAACATTTACTCTAAGTAGCACACTGAGTTTTTGTGTGCTTTCTTAACAAAACTAAAACATAACAATTCAGTGTCGTGTATAGTTTTACCAATAATATATGCTTTATTACCTGAGAAGCTCCATACAACCAACTTTCTTGATTTTTTAGAGAGAGGAAGGGAGGGAATAGAGTTAGAAACATCGATGAGAGAGAAACATCAATCAGCTGCCTCCTGCACATCCTGCCTGCAACCAAGGTACATGCTCTTGACCTGAATTGAACCCGGGACCCCTCAGTCCGCAGGCTGATGCTCTATTCACTGAGCCAAACCAGTCAGACCATACAACCAACTTTCTAAAGTAAAAAGTAAACTTTCCACACTGCTCTATAAAAATCTCTTAATTATTTCCTCTTCTGTTTCCCAGAACTTATAATAACTGGTTAGGTTCTATGCCCTAAACAAAGCAAGGAAATACTCCTACTTAGTCTTTTTGACCCCTCTGCCAATTAAAAGAGCATACTCCAAGGGAGGTCCCTGTAATACCAACTTTGAAAGATAATAACTGACATAGGAAGCCTCAAAAAAGCAAGATTATAAAATGGAAATTATCTTCTAATACAAATAATTCTTTAAAAAAACCTAACAGAATATTATGTAGCAAATTATAAACATTACCTCTTCTATATATGTGGATCAACCTATATAAATTAGTACTGAGAAAAGAACCATTCATTCCACATAAACTTATCAGGAATGTCTCTGAATACAAACAACATTTTCATTGAGGTGAGTTTTTTCCAGAGAGCTACGTGAATTGTTTCAGAAGGCATAAGTACACCAATGGTCCCCAACTTAAAATGGCTCAAATTACGATTTTTTGAATTTATAATAGTGTAAAAGTGATACTCATAATAATTATATGAGATAAGTCAATATTTTATTATAAACTAGGCTTTGTGTTAGATGATTTGACCCAACTGTACACCATTTGTATTCTGAGCACATTTAAGGAAGGCTAGGCTAAGCATTTGACAGGGTAGGTTTATTAAATGCATTCTCAGTTTAGGATGGGTTTATTGGGGTGTTACCCCATCACAGGCTCAGAAGCATCTGTATTTGGGTCAGTAAGGTGTTATTCTTAGTTCCACAGAAGCCAGAAAGCATCACTACTCTTCTCCATGTGTTTGATTATGATTAATTCTATCTATCGTAGAATCTTACCACCTAAGTGAAGGCCTTTGCAATCTTAAGTGCAGCGCAGTAACATACTTTAGATAAATATTAATAATATTTTATGCCTGAGACTACAATTCACACAATTAAATTGTTATTGCCTTTTACATATTCCAATTCCACATTCGATTCTAGGTAGATCGCATTGACACTCCTGATAATGGTGATTCCAAGGAAAATCTAAAAATCAACAACAGTCCCTGCACAGGCCGGGTAGCTGGGATGGTTGGAGCACCTTCCCATACAACAAAGGATGCGTGTTCAATTCTCAGTCAGGGCTCATACCTAGGTTGCAGGTTTGATCCCCAGTCGGGGGGCATGTGTGAGGCAACTGATCAATGTCTCTCCCCACCCAAATCAATAAACATATCTTTGGGTGAGGGAAAAAAAAAGTCAACAGGCCCCAAACCACACCAGATCAGGGGGACTGTCTGACCAAAGACTCTCAGAGAAACATAGAAACAGGAGACCTGCAGAAAAATCAAGGTTGAGGGATTTGGTAGGAAAGAATCTTGTTTTCTTCCTTTCTTGGCAGAGGCTCTCTTACTAGATAGAGTTGTGTTCATTATTCACAAGCATCTAATAAAAGCATTTTATTTAATCTCATGATCAAAACAGGTTCAGAATTGTCTGGATTTCCTTCTTGCCAGGGAAAACAGCTGGTATTATAAAAAAAAAAAAAATCTAAGCTATTTTACATGGAGCTTGTCTTCCAAATATGTGACAATGAGCTTTCTGATAAGAACTAGCCAGCAACGAAAAGAAATACCTAGCCAGCAACATAAACGAATATAAGAATTAAAATGAAAAAAGATTCAAAAGGACTGTAAAGATCACTGAAAGGAAGAGAAGGCAAGCTACAAACTTGAATTTACAAAAAGATTATTATCTATACTAAACAAACAAAAATCTCAAGAAAAAAAAAGACACCAAGAAAAGTGAACAAAAGATATAAACAGGCATTTCATAGAGGAAGAACATGAACACACAATGAACCTAATAAAAGATGCTTAATCTGGGAAATTCAAAGTAAAAGCCACAGTAAGAAAACATTTGACAACCACCAGATTGACAAAAATACAAAAGTTAGACAATATCAAGTACTGACAAAGATATGAAGCAACAAGAGCTCATGTACTGCTGGAGGGGTTATAATAGTACAACCACTTTGGAAAATAATTTAGATTTATTCAATAAAGTTGAAATGCACACACCTTACCATCTCAATTATATTCCTACTTATTTTTCTAGAGAAACGCATATAAATATAGATGAGGAGACATACTATAATCTATATATATAAAAGGCTAATATGCAAAGTGTCCCCTGGGGATTTTGATAGGGAGACTGAGTTCAATCGCTCGCTATGACATGCACTGACCACCAGGGGGTAGCACGGAACAAAAGAAGGCCCTGATTGGCTCTGATCACCTAGGGACCCTACCAGTGCACAAATGTTGTGCACTGAGCCTCTGGTGTTCACATAATAGCCATAAAATAAAACAGGAAGCAATGTCCACCAACGGCAGCATAGAATTCCATTGTGTAGATGTACCATAGTTTTCTGATCCACTCATCTGCTGACGGGCACCTAGGCTGTTTCCAAATTGTAGCTATTGTAACTTGTGTTGCTATGAACATAGGGGTGCATAAATCCTTTCTGATTGGTGTTTCTAATTTCTTAGGATATATTTCTAAGAGTGGGATTGCTGGGTCAAATGGGAGTTAGATTTTTAGTTTTTTGAGGAAACTCCATACTGTTCTCCACAGTGGCTGCCTGGGAAAGGGGGAGGGGGACAATGGGAAGATATGTATACATTTAACACAATAAAAAATAAAAAGTTAAAAAAAAAAAAAGGCAGGGGAAATTAACCTATGCATTATATATGGATTCAGGCATATGTGGTAAAATTTAAAAAAGACCGTAAGGATGTTATAAACACAAAATAAAGGATGGTGGGTACCTATGGGAGGCAGAGGAATGGAAAGGAGGGGCAAGAGGGACCTTCAAAGGTCTGAGCATATTCTAGAGTTGAAGTTGAGTTTCAACTTGTAATGATTCTTCATCTTTTCCTTTATCTCTGCTATATTATATTCATTTGTCATGTATTAAATTGACGCTCCCCCGAAGAATCCACAATGAAATAAAACACATACTCAAATATGAGATCAGATAAATGTGGTAGTAAAATATTTCACCCACAGAGATTAGAAAATTGCTAATTGCATAAAGTAAACTCACCTGTATTGTACAATCTAAATTACAGATTATTTTAACCTGCTTGCTCCTTTCAATAGAACAAGTATGACCACAGAGTTAGAGGCAAGAAAGTAATTATTATTAATTATTCTTCATGTTACAGAGTTCCTACTTACGAGCTTAGAGTAAAATTATTTCCAGGTGGTTCCGGGAATTTGTAAATCTTCCACTGTTGTCATTCCTATTTTGTTGCCTATTAGGCAACTTTGTGGTTTAAAGTTTATGAAATTTTGCTGGTTCACCACATAGTTTAAACTTTCAAAGGGACTACGAGCAAAAGGAAGTGATTAAATATTTATGTTTAAAATATCTATTTTGTTTATACCCAGTTAAAAAAAACTTTAGAAACAACTGGAAAATGTTAATCTGAAAATCCTGATCCTTGGATTTTAGACTTGATTTAGTGTTTGATATTTAGCACTACATAAAGTAATTAAGTCACTGTTCTTTAGCATTTACATATATCATTAATGTTTGATATTTTAAAATAGCTTACATTAGGAAAATGTCATTCTTAATTCTAAAAATGATACTTAAAGTATTCTGAAAATAAAAAAAAACCTACAGTAAAAATACTGACGTAATAAATGAGTTTTATGTCTGCCTAGTAAATAAGGTCCCAAGAGTTCACAATATGTCTATCTAAACCCCTGGGCTAACCACTACACTGTTGGTCAAATGTCTTAGCCTGTCTGATAGTCTCAGGGTCACTTTTCTTCAATATTTTACTGAACCTAAATCCATTGAACCTCTCAGTGCCCAAAGTCAGACAGTCTCCATTCCATTTCTCAATCCATCCCTTAAGCCAACAGCAGCCCTATGTTTTGCTCTGTCTGTCCCTGACTCGGCATCCACTTCACCTCAATCTTGTAAACTAGACTACAATGGAAGTGGTGGTTCATCATTAGCAAACTTCCCTATATCCTCAACCTCTTCTCAGAGCATTACCCCACTATCCTGGCTATTAAAGACTTCCCCCTGAGGACAGCAGCTGACTTGCTGCTATGTATTCCCTACTGTTTATGGTCCTTCAACTACACGAGCCATTTATTCCCTTAATCCCAGGTCCCTGTCATACTCACAACATGGCACATCTGAAGTCATCACATCAATGACCACACTCCAACAATACAGTCCTCAACCTCCCAGTATGGATGCTTAACCACTCTCCCTCCATCTTGGGAGAATCTCTATCCCAACCCATTAAGTGTCTTCTTGCTCCACGTCCCTCTTTCCCAGCCTAAAGTCCAACGATCTAACGTTTCAACAAATGTATCATACCTTAAATTCTCATCTGCTTTCCTTTGCATTTACCTGGAAAAATCCCTTTGTGGTTCTAACTGTTCGTTTTCTCTGAGCTCCCACTCCCATGACCCTCCCCTAAAAGAACCCATCAGGAGTTAATGAATGTCTACAATATACCAGAGACATAGCATATATTACTGTGCAATTTAACACACAGCTGACTTGTTTATCACAAGTTTTTTATTACAAATATTTACTGAGGATCTCCTAAGACACTAACTTAAGCTCTGAGAATTCAGTAGTGAACATGTGAGAGGAGGTCCCTGGTAGTGTGAAGCCAAAGTCTCCATGGAATTAAGACAAATGACAAAAGTAAATGAACTAGAACTTGAGACATTGGTAAGTGCCACGAGGAAAATAAAAATTTGGTAACATGACAGTAAATGCCTGGACAATGGGTTTTGGGTATGAGCAAGACATAGGCATCTCAGACATCGCAGATTCAGTTCTAGCCAACCTTTATAAAGCAAGGCATAATCTCTTTGATGGTGGAGGGTCTTGTCTTCAATTGTAAAAAAGACCCACAAACACATAACATTTGTGAAGTGTAATAAAGCAAAGGCATGCCAGTACTTGAAAGCCTTCTCAGAAACACACTGAAACCTACAGTATCTTCTTCCCCTCCCATAACAGAAACACTATGGCCCATTCTGAGCCTTAAACTGATGAGGCCTCAGTGAGACTACCAACCAACTAGTAAATACATCATCAAAAGGGAAAAAAACCTTACCCTAGAGGATTCAGGTACTAAATGTTTTAATAAAGAAGACTCACAGTTCTTACCAGGTAGCTCAGTTGGTTAAAGCATCATTCCAATAATGCCATGATTGTAGGTTCAATCCCGAGCCAAGGCACATACATAATCCACCAATGAATTCAAAAATAAGTAAAACAACAAAATGATGTTTCTGTCTCCTTCCCCCCGCCCCTCTCTAAAAGCACTTTTTAAAAAAGTAAAAGAACCTTACACACATGTCCACTTAACTTTCTATGTTATTGAAGGAATACATGACAAGCAGTGTAATCCCCTATTTGAGAGGGAGAAACTTCAATTCAGTTGGGTTCTGTAATTTGGGGGCACATGTATTATATGGATTATAAAAATCCTCCAATTCTTTATTCTCTGTCTCCACAAGCTTTACAATATGAGTTTGCAATGCTTTCCTATTTAGCCACTCCTTGACTCTGTGCTGGGCTTGTGTCTTTCTTTGACCAACAGAAAGCAGTGGTCAAAGAACACTGAATTCTGAGCCCAGGCCTCAAGAGACACACAGCACTTCTGCTCGCTCACTTTTCCAGTATAAATGACACCTGCTTTCACAACAAGAGCAAGCCTACTGGAGGGCGAGAGATCAGGTAAAAGAGAGCCAAGTTCAGATAAGGCCATTCTAGGCCAACCAAGATGAGCAAAGTCTCCCACTTGACCCCAATTGATCCCACACAACAGTCAACCCAACAGAAACTAGAGGAATTGCTCAGCCAACCCAGGGATGTATACATCAATAATATAGTTCTTTCTTAAGCCACTGCATTTTTTAGATGGTTGCGTTATATAGCAAGTTTTTAATCATATCTAATCACCCTGGATAATCAATTACATGTCTCCTTTAATGATTTTTAGGAACTGAAGCCAAAAATTGTGAAATATTTTAATTTAGGTGTCTTCTGAAATGAGGCTTTAATAGCACACCAGGCAGGGCGTATTTCTTGCAGAAAGGATTTACAATCCCATCACAGGGTTTCATTTCTCCTACCAATAATACTGCATGTTTTCAACTTAAGAGTTTCTTTGGCAGCTGTGCTGAAAAATGCAGAGTGGATGTGTGTGTAAATGCAAAAATGGAGGATTAGAAGATGAACCAAACTTGGTATGTATAACCTTCTGGGGTGCAGAGTACGGGGGGTAGGAAGCACAAAAGAAAACTCCACAAACTGGTCCAGGAGCAATAGTAACATTTCCTAATACATCTTCCTTAGAATACAGAGGGCTAATAGTGTCTGACCTTAAATTGTCACGGATAATTAGGTCAAGTGACAACTTAGTCAAGTACTTACAATTCACACATTCATGTATACATATCAATACACACGTGACTCTAGCCATCCATCTACCCACCCAACTTTCCATCAATACACACGATCCTGGGCTGTACTCTCTTGATCACTGCTAAAGGCACTTAATCTAATCTGTGAATCCTGCTGTATCTTTTTCACTCAGAAATGGGAAGCAGCAGTTCTGGTATAATTTAATGGTTATTTTGCAAACCAACCCAGCAGAAGATACCAATTGCTGATACCTTATACTACCTATTATATTAACTGTCAATGTGAAACTAGGATGAACAAAAGCTTAAGACTCAATTTACCCGAATACTCAAATGTCTCTAAACTACTTGGGCTTACATGCAAGCTCATGAATTGCTTTTATTTTTTTAGGTTTAAGGTTTTATTATATAAATTCATAGGTATTAAATTAAGGATGATAAATCCACCCACATCCTTACCTAAGCCCTTGCAAATACCACTAGCTTTTCACAATATGCTTTCTCACTGACACAGAAGTCGGTCTCCAAATCTTCTGAACACAGTGGTCCATACCGCTACCGCTGACCGATTAGAGTTGTAATGCTATCTGAAACTCAGTTATCATCTCTGGTAGTCCATGTCATCAACGGTCTGCAACAAACCACTCCTCCTAGTATTTACAGGCTATTTGTCCTCTCCCACTTTTCATTTTGGCCTTGGTCATGTGACCTGCTTTGGCTAATGGGACATGAGCAAGCATGATGCAGGCAGAGATTTTATAAGCCCTAGCACACTGGTGCCTGTCCCCTTGGGATGTTCCCTTAGAAGCCAGCTGCCATGTTATAAAGAAACTCTAAATAGACCACTAGGCGCTAAAGGGCCAAGAGCAGAGACAATGGATATTCCAACCACAGCCCAGTTCCAGCCAAAGACTTCTGCATGAATAACCTCAGTGATATCACACATAACAGTAGAACAGCTTAGCTGAGCCCACTCACCTGCAGAAAGGTGTGTAATTATGTATATCATTGCTGTTTTAAGCCACTAAGTTTTGGGGACAGACTAATTGCTGTTCCAAACCAACAGAATCACTAATAACAATCCACATAGATTCTCCATGAGTTACCTTTCAATTTCATCAGTCCAATCAAAGGAATTTATTGCAGGTATGAAGAAATGGTGGTACTTTCATACACATTCACATACTGTAGGAGAGAATATAAATCTGTACCAATCTTCTAGAGAGCAATCTGGCAAAATGTTAAGTGATGAACCTTTTAAAAAGCTCATTCTTTTTGTCCAATAATTCCAAGTCTAGGAAACAGACATGCACATAAGAATGTTATATAAGAATTTTCCTCATAGCAAAAAGCTGGAAACACAGCCATCTAAAAATAGAGGAATGATTAAAGTATTATGTATTTATAAAACAGAACATCAGAGTTTTAAAAAAATCTGAATAGCCCAACCAGTGTAGTTCAGTGGTTGAGTGTCTACCCATGCAGCAAGAGGGCACTGATCTAATTCCTTCCTGGTCAGGGCACATGCCCAACTGTCAGGTTCAGTCCTAGCAGGTGTGTGTAGTAGGCAGCAGATCGATGTTGGTGTTTCTCTCTCGTTGATGTTTCTATTTTTCTCTCCCTCTCCCATCTTCTCTAAAATTCAATAAGAAGAAAAAAAACAAACAAACATGTGAAATCTATTGATAAATATATAATAATAACATGGGAACACATAATGTACATTTAAATATATTTTTGATTTTAGAGAGAGGAAGGGAAAAGGAGAGAAATGGAGACACAGAGAGAGAAATGTGGATGTTGAGAGAGAAACATCAACTGGTTGCCTCCTTGTATGCACCCCAACTGGGGACTGAACTGGAAACCTGGGCATGTGCCCTGACCGAGAATCAAACTGGCAACTTCCCAACGCACTGGATAATGCTCCAACACCAACTGAGCCACAATGGCCAGGCCAATAATGTAAATTTTATTAAAGTGGTATTAATGCAGGATTAGTGATAAGACACAAATCTTTTAAAAAACTATTATGCACATAAACAGAAATATTAATATAAATTCTCTTTGCATAACAAGAGTGGGTGGTTTTTGTTTTTTCTTCTTTATACTCTTCAATATTTTCCAAATGTTCTATAATACAAATGCATTAGTTCTATAATCAGAAAAAACACATCATAAAAAAGGTTGGAAAAAAGCATGCCCACTAAATAGACATATTAGTTGTCTGATAGATTTATTGTTTAAAATGGAATGCTCTGGTATTTCTCTACTAAATTTTTTAAATGCCGCAATTATTATATACTCTGTGATGGAACAACTTTTAAAAGTAAATGCAGTACAACAGAAGGATTTTCAATAGAAGAAACAACTGACACTAAGTATATAACATGCTACTTTCCCTCAATCGTTGCTTTGTACTATAAGGACTGGGCAATGAATGCCTTATTCCTCCCCCCCCCCCCCCCCCAGAATTCTGCCATACTGTCCTTAAATTTTAGGTTGGACGGCTTTATAATATTTAATCAAGTGGATATTATATGCACCTTCAACCAAGTTCAGCAAACCCTGTTGGAATTGATTCAATACGAACACTAAATCTAATTTTCATCTCGGAGGTAAATTCTCCTTTTTTTTAATTTTTAAGACCAGGTCTATCCAAAATAACATGGGTAATGAATCTAAGTCATTTGGAAGGGAAAGAGAAAACGAAATCCGTGCAGAACATCAATGGGAGATATGCAGTGGGCACGTTTTGGTAGCAGATGGCTGCAGC
>PVJN01049746.1:0-15108 GCA_004026805.1 Lasiurus borealis
ACTGGAATTGAACCTGGGACCCTTGAGTCTGCAGGCCGATGCTCCATCTACTGAGCCAAAAGAGTTAAGGCTGTCCAATATGTTAAAGAAAAAACACTATCTAATAAAGAAGGAATATGCAGGGTAGGGCATTTGGGGGTGATCGGGTTTTCAGGGGAGGGCAGTTGGGGACGATTGGGCTGGCAGGGGAGTGGTTAGGGAATGGTCAGGCAAGCAAGCAGAAGCTGTTAGGGACAATCAGGAAGGCAGGCAGGGGAGCAGTTGGGAGCCAGCAGCTCACAGGGAAGGATTGGACCTAAATAAGCATTCGGACATCCCCTGAGGGGACTGAGATTGGAGAGGGTGCAGGTTGGGCTGAATGCACAAATTTTGATCATAAATTCCCAACTCGGCAGGTCATGGTGGGTAGTCATGCCTCAGACATAATATTTTTCGTAAAAAGTTTCTCTTTGCCAAGACCGGTTTGGCTCAGTGGATAGAGCGTCGGCTTGCGGACCGAAGGGTCCCAGGTTCGATTCCGGTTGGGGGCATGTACCTTGCTTGCGGTCACACCTCCCCTGTGGGGCGTGCAGGAGGCGGCCTATCGATGTCTCTCTCTCATCGATGTTTCTGACTTTCTGTCTCTCTCCCTTCCTCTCTGTAAAAAAATCAATAAAATATATTTAAAAAAAAAGTTTCTCTTTGCCTTAAGTAAGCCCTATCCATTTTTCTTATGCATTTAGCTTAAAACACCTTTGAAATGTTAGAGTAATCCCTTTTTTTCCCCCAGACCTCTCAAGAAAACACATAATCTTAACTATCCTGTAACACAATCCTTCCTTTGCCTTCTTTCATCTTCAAGTTACCTCCTTCCCTCCCTCCCTCCTTTCCTTAATGCATAAAGGAAACTACACAACTGTCCTTTTGGGGAGCCTTTGAGATCTTGCTTCCTGGCAATTGTTAATTTTGGCTCAAATCCGTTCTTAAAATTTTTTTCTACAGGTTTGGATGTTATTTTTCACTGACTGGATAAAGTTACATTCACACACGTTATTATGCCATATAGAGCTAAAATATCTTCATATTAGAAGGCCAAGCTCATCAGTTGGTTGGGTTCCACTTGAATTTAGGGACAGTTATAGGCTGTGCAATCTAAGCAACACAGCCGATGTTAAGCCATGTTTACAGACTGTGTAATGAATTACCAACCTAAACAGAGAGGTAAATTGAGGCAAACTCACGCTAGCAGAAAGTGAGTTTATTGGAGAATAGCAGAGTGAGATTACAATTTGTGGAACACGTGCTATAGCAAACTACAGGCAAGTTCACTGAGGGTTTAGGATAGGCTCTGTTTGTGGGTAGGGTGTGCCATGAGGGGGAAGTCCACCCAGAGTCCAAGCAGTAAGTTACAGAGAACCTGAATAAATCAAGCAATGCTCCGAGAATTTGGAGTCACACTTTATTCACCGAGGTGGGCTCAGAGAAAATGAATTCAAATTCTAAGCAAAGCTACAAGCAGAACTTCTCTTTTTATTAAAGAGCCAGCCCTATGTGTACTTAGTGGTTATCTCACTGGTGGCCTTGAAAACAACACATTTCTATCCAATTAAAAAAATACACCTGGCATGGCATGATAGTATGGGTGTATCTAGTCTCTCTGGCCTACAAGGTTAGACAGCTCAGTTTATCTTCCTTATTATTCAGGCAGGCTAAAGCAGGCTGGAAAGCAAAGTTATTATTTTTTTAGAATAAGAGGCTGTAAAAAAAAAAATAGCAGAGAATTCCAAACAAAATAGGGGTTATCCTTCTCAGCTTGAAGATGGGAAATGATTCTTGGCAGATGTTTACTGGTCAGGAGATAAGTCTCAGTCTTCTGTAATCAGGCATTTATAGGAAATCAGTCTCTCAGTTCTATTCTTCTGAGGGTGTATTCTCCACTTAATATCCTTTGGTCTCATGTTATATTGGAATTTTTTTTTTTTTTTTTTTTTTTTACAGAATGTTGAGGTTGCATTTCTCCTCTGATACTCTTGCCAACTTCCTATGAAATCTTAGCCATTGTGGGACTTGCTGAGTGAGAATCTTGAAGTTTGAGAGCTTTTTATTTCCTCTGTAGGATTATGCTGTCACATTTAAAAATTAGTTATAGTAGGATTAAAGGAATATATCAGTTATATCTTTACTTCCTGCTAGAGTTTTAGCATTTAGGGATCTTTTGCTAAAATGGGATTATGAACCAGTAAACTTTGTGAATATTTTAGTGTTCACATTTGCCTTATTGATGTCTATGTTGTCTGTAATAGAATCCAGTAAGTGCTTGGCCTGTTTGGGGCTGGTCTTGCCATTTCAATTAGTAATCACACTACCTAAATATATCTTGCCTACCTGAATTTCTGTGGTTACACTGTTTTCTCACTTGACTGAAGTATAAAAATAACGACATTCTCTGTTCAGTCCCAGAAATCCTGGATTGAAGGTGTGTTCGACAAGAGAGAATGTAACAAAATCATACCCAGCTCCAAAGACCCTCACAGGTACAATTTTTAATTTCATTTTTATTTTTAAGGTAACACTACTTGGAAGACTATTTGTGGAAATTTAAGAGATATGACTTATTTAAAGGGTTTAAGATCTGTAAAGTTAGTACTAATTCTTAAGTGATGTTTGTCTTTATAAAAATAGTACATGATTACAGAGAAATCCGATAAGATCAGGAACTTGTCAATTTTGTACCTCATTCCAATCCCAGGGCCTAGTGACAGTGCCTGCCAGATAGTAGGCTCCTGAAAAACATCTGTTTAATGACTGAATGAAATATAAAGTGAAATACACCCATCCTAATGACATCACCCTGGAAAAGCCACTGTTAATATTGTGGTAGATTTTTCTATTTTATTTTTTATGCTCCTGTTCTTCTTAGTGGGAGGATAGATTTTAGGAAATATCTTGTGTTTACATCTATTCCATTGGGTTTGGCTAAAAAATTTACAACTTCTAAATATTGAATATTCAAATTATTGTGAATGTTCTTTATCCTCCACTAAAGTGTCTGTGGGAACAGTAACTGGAATGGATATTTCAGGACACTGTGCTCAGATTACAGTATACAAATAGTTAATTTCAGCTCCATTTTCCTCCCATAGGCTTTTTGCTTGAGCAGAAAATGATTAGAGCTTGATTACTCAAAAGTTCTTGATAACCCTTTGGAAGATACACTGCTAGAAGAAAATTCAAAACAGCAAATGGAAACATAGGGGCAGGATGGGTTACAAAACATCTTCCAGTGTAGTTAGGTCCTTGAAATAAAATAGCATGTTAATGTCCTTGGAAAAAATAAATTACTAAAGGAAAATAGAAGAGCAGCATAGTTGACTTTTGAACATTGTGGGAGTTATTTGCACTGATCACCTGTGCTGTCTAAATGTATAACTTTTTAAAGATATATTTTTCAATTGATCCTTAGAGAAAGAGAGAGAGAGAGAAAGAGAGAGAGAGAGATGAGCCCACAACCTAGGCATGCTCTGAATGGGAATCAAACTGGCAACTTTTGGTGCATAGGATCCAAACTAAATGAGCCATATTGGCCAGGGCAAAAATGAATAATTTTTGACTCCTTTAAATCTTAACTTCTTTCACCATCTGAGGGAGATTGATTCCAGGACCCCTTTGGCTACCAAAATCTATGGATGCTCCAGTCCCTTATATAAAACTAGTAGCCCTGTGTATGAATCCGTGCACCAGTAGCTTGCTGCCACTCTCTAGTAGCTCTCTGCCCGCTGTCCCTCTCTGCTGCCCCACCCTCCTGCTGATCTGTGATCCGGTCCTTATGCTTCGTGGCGTAATGGCCATTTGCATATTATATCTTTATTATATAAGAATGGCATAGAACAGTGAATGTAATTGGCCTCCTCATTTGTGGGTTCCCAACCTTATATCAAAAATACCATTGAACCTGGCTGGTAGAGCTCAGAGGTTGAGTATCAACCCATGAGCCAAGAAGTTAATAGTTTGATTACCATTCAGGGCACATGCCCAGGTTTTGGACTAGATCCCCAGTGGGGGGGCATGCATGCAGAAGGCAACTGATGGATGATGTTCCATGGAAGATAACAGATATTTACTGTATAAGCATTAAATATGTCCTCAAATACGTCCGTAAACTAATAGATATTATTTCTTTAATATAGGTGTACCACAGGATGCCAGGTCTGCCAGAATTTAATCAGGTAAGACAAATAAGATTTCTTTCAATTTTTAGGTACTATGTTTCAAATTCATTGGAATAGTTTTCACACATCTTTTAAAAAAATATGTTTTATTGATTTTTTACAGAGAGAAAGGGAGAGGGATAGACAGTTAGAAACATCAATGACAGAGAGACATCCATCAGCTGCTTCCTGCACGCCCCTTACTTGGAATATGCCTGCAACCAGGATACATGCCCTTGACCGGAATCGAACCTGGGACCTTTCGGTTTGCAGGCAGACGCTCTATCCACTGAGCCAAACCGGTTTCGGCTA
This sequence comes from Lasiurus borealis, assembly GCA_004026805.1. NCBI lineage: Eukaryota > Metazoa > Chordata > Mammalia > Chiroptera > Vespertilionidae > Lasiurus > Lasiurus borealis. The sequence goes on from PVJN01049746.1 coordinate 4,500, forward strand.
GTTTTCACACATCTTGAATGGACTCAATGAAAGGTCTTTATTGGTGCATTTTATTTCCTTCCCAAGGAAAAATTTAAAAATGAAATATGAGATAGTTTTGAAGGAGCATGAATGATTATTTGAATGTAATTGGTTTCTTGAATTACCCAGACATGGGTAAAAGCCTTGATAAGAGCTTCTACCAATTGAAGTACTTATAAAGCATTACATTTTCATTTTATTGTCTTGCATTTTATTTGAATAATGAGGATGCTTTGTGCACATACAACATTGTATTTCATTTATGACTTGTAAGTGATGTATTGGTCTCACAGGCTCCAAGTCTGACACTAATTCTGCTGTGTGTTTTTTCCAACACCAGTGTCAGGTCCCATAGGTTAAGAGCTCAAGACTCCTCCCTGCCTCCTACTCCCCACTTCAGATGCCAATTGAAAGTCTAAATTGTCAGTGCTGGGCTATAGATCAGAAGTTCCCATGATCCACTCCACAGTTCAGTTAATTTACTAGAGCAGTGTACATAAACATTTACTTAAGTTTACCAGTTTATGATAAAGGACATTTTAAAGAATACAGATGAACAACCAGATGGAAGAGAGGCATATGACAAGTTATATGGGAAGGGGCACAGAGCTTCCATGTCCTCTCCAAGTGTGCCACTCTCTCAGCACCTGCACGTATCCACCAACCCAAAGCTCTCTGAGCCCATCCTTTAGGTTTTCTATGGATGCTTCATTACATGGGCATGATTGATCAAATCAGTGGCCATTGGTGATGGAGTCAACCTGCAGAACCTTTTATCACCCCTTCCAAGTAGGTTTAAGAAGTTCTGTGCCCATGTATATTAGAGATTTTTAGTTTTTATTTTTAATTATTTTATCATTAACCTTTAATCCTCATATGTGGCAGGTAGAGGAGGAAAGAGGGAGAGAGAAGGAGCAAGGGAGAGAGAAACATCAATGTAAGAGAGATAATTGGGTTGGTTGCTTCCTGTCTTGAGCCTGAAACTGAGGTCCATGGCCTTGACCAGGAATTAAACCCGAAATCCTTTAGTCTGGAGGCCAATGATGCTCTATCCACTGAGCCAAACTAGCTTGGGCTCAGTATTTTTCTTTTAAGCATTCTCTGAATCATTGTAATGTGCAGCTAAGGAAATGAACCACTGAGGGTGTTCTAAACTTAGAAGATTATCCAATCTTCTAAGTGTGAAAAAATCCAATATAAATCTTAATGAGGCATTTAAAAATTATTAATTATGTCACCTGTACATTACATTAGAGAAATGTAGAAACATTACATCTACAGTGGTACCTTGAGATATGAGTGCCCTAACATACGAGATTTTTGAGATATAAACCGTCGAGTGAGAGATTTTTGCTTTGAAATACGAGCTACATTTGAGATAGGAGTAATCACGCCGATCGGATCGGCCGGCTGCACATGACCCACCAGTTTACCTCCACTCGAGCGTCTCATAGTTTCCCACGCCTCAAGGTTTCGGAACGAATTAAACTCGTATCTCGAGGTACCACTGTAGTTCCTATTCTGAAATTGTGTTCTTTCTATTTTGAAATATTTTTTTTTAATCCCAAATTTAAGGTGTTACTGTGGGCGATTGATTGGAGATCATCTTGGGATAGATTATAGCTGGACCATGTCAGCTGCCAGTGGCGGTGAAAAGGAACAATGGTCTGTTGAAAAGCACACAACAAGAAGCCCTACAGATACCTTTGGTACTATTAATTTCCAAGATGGCGAGCATATCCACCATGCCAAGGTTGGTTCATAACCCACATTATATTACTGGTTTCTCACAGAGGATATAACCTCCACATTTAATCTCCTAATTATATCACAAGTGTAGATGATCAGATGACCAGGTTTTATTGCAAAGTAGATCCATGTTACTAACCTCTTGACCGGACCCTTCTTTTTCCTTTATGTTTGAGAGGCATTCTTCCTTTCCCCAGTGTGGTAAGACCAGCTCTCTTTTGGATTGAGCTCTCTCAGCAAGCTTATGCCTTCTGTGGAAGATGGCTTAATGCTCTTGAGACAGTTGCCAAAGAACTGCTCTTATGGAATGCAGAAAGTTACTACCAAGCAGCAGGCATTAGCTGAAGCATGGTCTTAGCAATTATTACTAACTTATGGCTAGTCATGCTTGCTTATGTCCTCATGAGAGCTTCTTCTCAGGAAGAAAATAGGGGTATTTCTTTCTGCCCTGAATTCTAGTATTGGGCTCTCCAGGCCAGTTTTTCTCATGTTCCTAATATGGTAAATTTGCATGCTATTTGCATAGTATTGACAGGTTAACTATCTCCCAGATGTTTTCTCTTGAGCTTGATAACCACATGCTGATTTATTAGAGGCAGTTTTCCCAGGGGAAAAGCTGGGTGGAGAGCGCCAGGAAAGCTCAGAATCAGCTATATACTGGAGTGTGACCATCAGTTTGATGGGTTTGAAACAACAGTTCTTTATAGTGCAATCATAATATAGTTTCACCATTTCCAGTTATTAACACTCTTGCACTTAACTTTGTGCGTTTTCTTTAGCTGGCAGGAAAACTACCTTCATTCTCCTCTCCAATCCTTTTTGGAAGCTGACGCTTAATATGTATGTAATTACACTGTATATAATTTTTTTTCCATCTATTTGACAAATATTTATTGGGTGCACATATTTTACCATGCCCCAAACAGCATGTGTTCCATGTTCTAACATTGATTTGTTGGGGAGGAACAAACTTTCCTCCACCTTCAAGGTTCTCTGGCTGGTCTAATAGTCAAATAAATATGAGATAAATCAGTAAGATAAAATAATCAAATTTAGTACATACTTATGTATGGGAACCCTGCATATGTGAGCGAGTCAGAGCCCCACAAGCAGGAAAGGCTCAGAGGTAGAAAGGGTGACCTTGGTCTATAAGACATCCTGAGCTAGAGGTGAGGTAATGCATCTGGGGACTTCAACAGAGCATTGCGGGGTGATAAGAAGAACAGACATTTAGTCAATAGAAGTTTGTCCTGCTCTATAGATAGCAGTTAAACGGAGGGGCTAAAATTTCTCTTGAGCCTGAAGCTAACATTGCCTTTAGCTCAAAGTAATCTGTATACCATGGAGGCACATCTTGGGGTGACCCTTCTGAACCCCGGTCTAGTGAAGGAAACAGGAAATAAATATACAATTACCACAGAGGGTGGTGATGCTCTGCAAAGGGAATACAGCTTATTTGAGGGAATAACAAGGTTAATGCCTGCTTTTCTGAGGCTGTGGCAAGGAAGTCATCTGAAGTAGGGACAGCTACACTGAGACCAGAAAGATGAATACATGTTGGGTGCGTGGTAAGGCTCATGGGTAAGACCACTCCAGACAAAAGTAACACCTTGTGCAAAGGCCAAGGTATATTTGGGATAACTGAAAATATGGTTAGACAGACCCCCTGATCTCAAATACATTTCACACTTAGCATTTGGCTCCTGTTCCATCCTGAGTGAGTGTTATTTGATCTCCAGAAGAGAAGAGTCTATTCTTTATATTTAAGCCCAGAGTTGCCCTTCAAGTTTAGTGTGAGCAGCAGGGAAGCTTGGAGAGCTGGGTTTTCATCTCCCTCCACTGCATTGGCCTTCCCAGTTGTTTCTCCCTATCACCACATTCAACAAAGAATTGGAGGTGAATCTTGGCCAGGTTGAGTCTGCCTAACCTAGGGAAGGAGTTAGTTATAAAGGAGGAGGAGGGGAAAGAGTCATTAACCTAGCAGTCTTTGTTTGGCCTTGGGGAGAAAGACTCTGTTGGCTGATAATTTAGTTAATCAAGGTTGTTTATCCTGAAATCTCAAGGAGAAATATCTTCTAGGACTTATAGTGGAAAGGGAGGAGCACCTGTGAGAAAATTGGGGCAGTAAAAGGGTGAACTAACCCAGAGCTTACCCCTCTGCCTTTATTCGTTATTTAGAGAAACATAAATCATTTCAGGAAGGCCAACTTGTATCTTTTTCCTGTTACTTGAGTATGTAAGAAAGTCATGGCAATTCGGTCTTCTCACTTGTAAATTGAATCCTAGTTGTCCTTAGAATCTTTCTGTGACCCACATTCTGTGGTGGCTGCACCATCATGATGTTCAGAAATTACAATATTTTAATTAGGACATAATAGGATTATGTTTTATGAATTTCTAAGGTAAATGGAAAATTATTTTAAGAGTCTCATGCTCTACCGACTAAGCTAGCCGGGCGCCCGGAAAATTATTTAAAATTGCTAGCACATTCTGGAGGATAATGTGATAATTCTGATTTATATATCCATCTGTGGTTATTTTTGGTATAATTTTATGTTTTTTTTTTTAAAAATATGTTTTTATTAATTTCAAAGGAGGAGGGAGAGAGAGAGAAAAACATCAATGAAGAGAGTGAATCATTCCTGCATGCTCCCTACTAGGCATCGAACCCACAACCTGGGCATGTGCCCTGACAGGAAATCAAACTGTAACCTCCTGGTTCATAGGCTGATGTTCAAACATTGAGCCACACCAGCTGGGCTAATTTATGTTTTTTATTGCCCTACTTTCTTCCTGTAAATCTGACTTATTCTCACTGTTGGTTGGCTTATGCTTGAGGAAGGCAGCTTGTCTTAATATGATTTTAGTGGTCTATAAGTGGCTGCTTCTGCTGGAAAAGGAAAGCCAGTCATACACTGTAACCTTGGGCAAAGTGCAAAATGATTCTGGGGCTACCACTGGTTTGGATCTTCCTCATCTTTTCTCTCAGTTACATTGGCTAGTCAAAAATATGACCCTTTTGTAAAAAGTATTTATTTTCGGATAATTATATATAAAGGAAATGGTTAGGATGTAAAATTTATAAGAAGTTAAATGTGGCCCTACCTGGTTTGGCTCAGTGGATAGAATGGTGGCCTGCTGACTGAAAAGTACTGGGTTTGATTCTGGGCAAGGGCACATGCTCAGGTTTCGGGTTCGATCCCTGGTGGGGGCAGCCGATCAATGATTCTCTCATTATTGATGTTTCTATCTCTCTCTCCCCTCCATTTGTCTCTGAAATAAATAAAAGAAAATGTTAAAAAACAACTTAAAAAATAAGTTAAATGTGTATGCTCAGGGATCTTATTTAAATTATTCAAATATATGAAATAGTCAAGTAAATTACAAGCCATAGCATTTATGAAAAATCCTGTTTCACTTATTTCTAAAAACTTTATTGTTTTATTTTGTTTTTGTTCATCCTCACCGGAGGATATTTTTTCCATTGATTTTTTAGAGAGAGTGGAAGGAAAAGAAGGGGTATGGGGGAGAGAGAAACATCAGTGTGAGAGAGATACATTGATTGGATTCCTTCTGCACATGACCTGATCAGGGCTGAGGATTGAACCCATGACCCTTGGGTGTGCAGGCTAATGCTCTAACCACTTACCAACACCAACCATGACTCTAAAAAGCAGTGATTTTTGCCACTTTGAAGTATTTCCGCCTCTCCTGAGACGTTCTGAGAACATTGGTGGGCCAACCTTGAAAACCAGAGGAAGGCTTACTATTGTGATTTGTAATTCCCAGAAGGAACTGAAAGGGTGTGTGGGCTTCTTTTAGAGTAAATATTTCCAATATGTGAAGATGAACTTTTGAAGAGATCTCAGACCCTGCCTTTTAAGTTTTGGTTATTTAAATTTCCTCTCTATATGTTTATTATTACCTGGCATGTGTTTCTCACTATTTTATACACATGTGTGTGTGCTTATCTTCCAGTATATTAGAACTTCTTATGATACAAAGTTGGATCACCTGTTACATTTGATGTTGAAAGAGTGGAAGATGGAATTGCCAAAGCTGGTGATCTCTGTCCATGGAGGCATCCAGAACTTTAAAATGCCCTCCAAACTCAAAGAGATCTTCAGCCAGGGTTTGGTCAAAGCTGCGGAGACAACGGGAGCGTGGATAATAACTGAAGGCATTAATTCTGGTAAAGTACACTCTCTTGTTACACTTTTTTTTTTCAATTCCCTCTTTTTAACTGTGAATCAAGCAGTATGACAGCTCATGTCCACTCTGCAGTGCTCCCAGGATTGAACCCCTGACCCTCGGGTGTGCAGGCTGATGCTCTAACCACTTAACCATCACTGACCATGACTCAAAACTTTGTTAAGCGGGTTTGCTGGAGCAGTGATTTGGTGATATGAGGGAGAAAGATGAAAAGCATAGTGACTGGCAAAGTAACACAGAAGACCCCTAGATCTTTCCCGGAATGTGTTTTTACTATTGTTAAAATATGCTATTTTTATATAACGTTGGGTAAGAGTTTCTGGTAAAAAGAAAATGTGTTTCAAATTCTGATGAGGTTACAAAGGACATGGAAGCCACACAAGTAGGTAGTGTGTGGGCATGAACATGAGCTAAACTCACCATAGTCAAGTTCCACGGTGATGGAAATCAGTGAGGCGTGCAGCAATTGCATTGAGTGTATTGGTCATGTGGAGATAATTAACTCCACGATTGTCATTTCACTCACTGTCGCCATCACTGACTCATATTCCTTGAAATCTGACATTTAAGGGCTTTATATAGTAGTCTCTGAACCTCTAACCCTACTCCTTCGCATCAGTATTTGTGAACTGTCTTCACATTAGAGACTCACTTGGGGGCTTTAAAAAATACAGATGCACAGACTTGACCCCAGATTAGAGTGTTTCAGGGTGGAGCTTCAGAAGTGTGTCTATTGTGCAGCCAGGGTTGAGAACATGCAGCTTTACAAACCTCCTCCGTTAACAATCAGTTGTTAGGATTCTGGCACCAGTTCTGAGGTCTGGGTTCTTTCTCAACACATTCTTTGACACCAGCTGGGTGTCCCATAATTCAACTCAATTCTGACACTCTATCTGGAAATAGCACTAGTTTCCATGGATTAAAGGGTCAGGCCCACAAGACTGTCCCCCCTTCAGATGCCAATCATCAGTCTAGGTTGTTACCTTTAGTTTTGACCAACTGGCTATAAACCAGAGATTCCCAAGGCACACTTCTTTGGTTCACTTAATTTGCTAGAGTGGATTACAGAATTTAGGAAACCAGTTTGCTCACTAGATTACCAGTTTATTATTAAAAAATATAACTCAGAACCCCTCCCAGTCTCTGCCCTTCCAAAGTTAACTACTATGCTGACTTCTAACACCATGATTAGTTTTTCTTGGTTTTATATTTTATATAAATGGAATCATAGGATGTGTACTCAGGAATAGCCAGGTGGAAGGGATGTATAGGGCAAGGTATGTGGGGGTGGGAGTGGGGTGGGGATAAGGGGCACAGAGCTTCCATGCCCTCCCCTCTTCTCCACATGTTTACCCAGTGGAAGCTCTTTAAACCCTGACCATTTGGTTTTTATGGAGGCTTCATCACACTGCCATGATTGATTAAATCATTGCTATTGTTTATTGAATTAATCACTTGAGGTCATCGGGTGGAACTAAAAGTTCTAGCCCTCTAAACGCTTGGTTGGTTCCCCTGGCAAACAGCCCCATCCTTTGGTGCAGTCCAAAAGTCACCTCATTAACATACCTTTGTTACTCTCATCACTTAAGAATTTCCAAGAGTTTAAGGACCTCTGTGTCAGGAATAAATTTCTTATTATGAATCACAGTAACATAGCCTGGTTTTTCATTTTTCTTTTATTATTTCTATCTTTCAATTTTTAATTTTGATTGGTCCTAGCCATTGTCTCCTATTAATTTCACCCCATCCTTTTTAGAGCTACATTGGATGCCAACATGGCCATGAAGCATTCTATATCTCAACTCACTTTTGTCTCTTAATCTCCATAACGTTTACTACCTATAGCATTTGTAACATTCTATGCTTTTCTGTATAGGTATGGTTGAGTCTGTGTATTAGCTCTCTTCCTGGTTTTGAGCTAGAGGCCAGGACCTATAATTCTGCTGGGCATTGAGCAACATTGCTGATTTAACAAATCATTTCTTCTGACTGAAAGGAATGAAGGAAACAAATGCTTGAAAACAAAGCAAAATGAAACCAAGGGATTTAGCTTGTCATTATGGGTAATCTGCTTGTTTCTCGTGTACATTTTATTGAGATAATTATTGTTTCAGATTCTTGGAAGACAGTGAATGTGGCTGAGTTCTTAGTCTATTGTACAGTATTTATTTTATTTCTAGTACAAAAGGTGTGGTTTGGGAAGTTGTGCAGAGTTCAGGAAAAGGCAGGCTTGGCAAGGCTAACTAACTACATTTATGTGCTTTACTTTATTTATTGCCTTTTTAAAAAATATTTTAAGTTAGGATCAATTAAGGAACACAAATACAAGAGTGGGAAGACTATTGAAATAGTTTGTATGAACAAATAAATGAGAAATAAGACATACTTGGAGCTTCCTTAAACAATAACTAGGTTCCTTCTGGCTTGATAGTCAGTTGGCTAGTCATCCTGATATGCCAAGGTTTTGGATTCAATCTCTTGTCAGGATACATATATAAGTAGTTGTAACAAGTAGTTCACTCTCTTAAGAAGAAATCAGATTTCCTGGTTTGGAATCCAAGCTCTACAATTACAAGCTTTATAACCTTGAGCTAGTTACTTCTTTGTGCCTTAATTTTTATCTATAAAATTGACTAACGTACAAAGAAAGTTTCTACTTAAAGTGTAAATACATGTAAAACACTTAAAAAGAAATCTGATGCATAGTAAGAGTTGACTGTTATGAGTATTGCTACTATTAATCCCAGAAGGGCAAACATTAATGTACTAGAGGCCCAATGCACAAAATTCATGCAAGAGTAGGCCTTCTTTTCCCTAGCTTTGTCTGGAAGGTCATTCGGAAGGACATCTGGTCTAATTAGCATATTATGCTTTTATTATTATAGATTAGCTCTGGAATCTTAGTATATATAAAACTATTAAAATAATTTGCCTCAATGAAGCACAGGACAAATCTGAAGAATGTTTTACTGGGACATTGCAAAAGGTTAGAGAAGGAAAAATCCTTAGAGCATTTATGATTTCAGGGCTGGGCTTTGCAGGACATTCTGGTCAGACAAGTGTGGGGGCATAACATAACTGAGGTGGTAAGCAGAAACTGCTCATAGGGAGAGGAGAATTGTTCAGGTAAAGAGGTCAGTGAGAGGAAGAAGAGGTGACAAGAAGGAGTAGAGGAAGCCAAGATACAGAACCTAATTCCACTGTGTCAACTTCCTAAAATGGCCTTTTGTACAATTTGTCTTTTTCTGGGATTCATAGTGTTTTTTTCATGATTTGTGATTTAAAGCTTAACTTCTAAACTGGTTGTTCATAGGAGTGTCCAAACATGTTGGGGATGCCTTGAAAGCACATTTCTCCCAGTGCTTGAGAAAAATCTGGACAGTTGGAATCCCTCCGTGGGGTGTCATTGAGAACCAGAGAGATCTTATTGGAAAAGATGTAAGTAGACAATCCTTTCACAACAAAAGGAAATGGAAATGTATCTGATTACCAACTTAGCTCTATACCTGTATATCTAATAGACATCTGGGATACAATATATTCAAAACCAACTCCTGGCCTCCTACTGCCTCCCTTACTCTACCTTCGAAAATGACAAGCCCATTCCTGCAGTTGTTCAAGGAAAAAACCTTGGACTCATCCTGGAATGATCTCTGTTTCATGCCTCAAACCAGATTGATCAGTAAATCATCTCAGCTTTAGTTTAAAAATATATCCAGAATCTGACCTCTTTTGTTACTGAGCAGGCCCAAGTTCCATTTCCTGTCACCTGGATGAATATTAAAGCCTTCTCTACGTTCCTTCTTCTAAACACAGTAGCCAGGATGATTCTTCTAAAATATAAACTAGATTATGCTACTCTGTGATAAACTATTCAGTGGATCCAGTCTCATGCAAAGTAATAGCCCAGCTTCTTGCTGTGGCGTGCATGTAGTGAAATAAGGGACATCATGATTTGGCCCTTCTTTTCTCTCATCTCATACTATTCTCTGCTTCATTCATTCCTATGTATTGATTTTCTGGTTCCATTAGTTTGTTTTTTTATTTTTTTTATTTTTATTTTATTTTTTATTTTTTTTTCTGTAGCCAAGGCAATGGCCTTCACTTCTTTATTTCTTTTGTTATTTCCTCTCTCTCTCTTTTTTTAAAAAATATATTTTATTGATTTTTTACAGAGAGGAAAGGAGAGAGATAGAAAGTCAGAAACATCGATGAGAGAGAGACATTCATCAGCTGCCTTTTGCACGCCCCACAGTGGAGATGTGCCCGCAAGCAAAGTACATGCCCTCAACTGGAATCGAACCCAGGACCTTTCAGTCCGCAGGCCGACGCTCTATCCACTGAGCCAAACTGGTCTCGGCTATTTCCTCTCTTTAAGTGGTTTTCTTTCTTTTTTTTTAAAATTAAATCTTTATTATTCAGATTATTACATTTGCTTGTCTTTTTTCCCCTCCATAGCACCCCTCCACCCAGCTCCCACCCCTCCCTCTGCCCTTAGCTCCCTCCCATTGATCTCATCCATAGGTGTATGATTTTTGTCCAGTCTCTCCCTGTACACCCTTCATCCTTAATAATTAACAGTCCACTCCCTTTCTGTGCTCCTGAATCTATTATATTCACCAGTTTA
>PVJN01049747.1:0-15108 GCA_004026805.1 Lasiurus borealis
TCCTTTTTCATCTCCTCTTGGCTCTCGCTAACTTTATCCAACTTTTCTAGCATATTCTTGAAAAACATTATTAAGCGTGGTTTTGAACTCTATATCCAATTGTTGGTTTTCCTCCATTTCTTTTGTTTGTGATCCCTTCCCTTGTCTTGGCATTTTCACTATGCTGGGAGAACTTCTCTGTTGGATTCAGCCTTATGATAGCAGACTTGCAAAACCGAAGAAGCCTCTCTTTTGAGCTTGGGATGGGTGGAGTCTCAGGGCTTAAGGGACCGCCTTGCCTTCCAGTGGGCCCTGCCCTCCACAGCCCCTGAGTCTCACGTGACTGGGTAATCGCTGGAGCGGTCCCTGTGCGCGCGTGCTCTCTCGCAGTGCCTCTAGACAGCTGCCTTTCCGGCTACCCTGCGCTCCAGGACCACATGAGTTTAGGTCCCCAGGATTTCACCTAAAACTAGGGCTTAGTGGAGTCAGAAGTGGCACAGTTGGGAGGGTCTGTCTCCCGCTCACACTCGAAAGCCAGCGACACAGTCAGCAATCTGTCCTCTGCTCAGTGCCGTGCGCGCCACCAGGCTTCTGATCTTTTGCGACTCCCCTAAATTTCCGTGCACCTCTCCCTTTTCACAGTCCAAACTCCCCCCGTATGAGTTTCGGTTGGATCTGGGGTTTAGTATTGTAAGATAAGGGGTTCAATGCCTTTGAGAGGCTCCGTTTCCCTCCTGCCAGAGAAAACTAGCCAGGTACTCCGGCACCCGCTCTATCCATGTGCCCATCTCCGTACCTCAGCTTTTTGCAGCTCCTCTGGGTCTCCGTGAGCCCCTCTCTTTCCCTCTAGTTGTAGAATTTCCACTCAACCAGCTTTCCTGTGGTTCTGGATGATGTCCATTCTGTCTTTTAGTTGCAGTTTTGAAATTGTTGTGCGAGGCAGCAGTGTAGGTGTTTACCTATGCCGCCATCTTGGATTCTCCAAGGATTTGTTTTAAATTTTTAGTTGGGATAATGCTATTGGGCTTGCGCTTTAAAAAGGAAAATAGTTTTAGGAACACATACTGCAGACTATATGGGCCAATTGCTTGAAAAATACCCAGTGGCGAGGGTGGGGAGCAGATGTAAGGAGATTAGCCAGGTGTCAATTATTGGAAGTGGAAATAGGTATAGGGAGATCACTAAACTATTCTCTCTACTATCATACTTTTTTTTTTAAGTTCAAGTGTAGCCCTGGATGGTTTGATTCAGTGGATAGAGCGTCAGTTCTCTGACTAAAAGGTCCCAGGTTCTATTCTGGTCAAGGGCACTACCTCCCTTGCAGGCTTGATCCCTGGCCCTTGGTCAGGGCATGTGTAGAAGACAATCAATAGATATATCTCTCCCTCTCTCTCTCTCTCTCTCTTTCTCTCTCTCTCTCTCTCTCTCTCTCTCTCTCTCTCTCTCTCTCTCTCTGTGTGTGTGTGTGTGTGTCTGTGTGTGTGTGTGTGTGTCTCTGACTCTCCCTCTTCCTTCCACTCTTTCTAAAAACATCAATGGAAAAATATCCTCAGGTGAGAATTAACCAAAAAAAATCTTTTTTTTCAAGTGTAATTTTCTTAACTCCTAGAGCTACATACTGAATTATCTATCAGGAAAAAGATATATTCTGTATACTGTGTGGGATTTGCTTTAAAGTACTACACATATAGGAAGTGTGATGGGGCATGGAAGAAACAAGAATGGCAGAAAATAAGGGGCCTTGAGCTATGGAAGCTGTGTGATGGATATGTGAGAGAGAGTTCATTGTATTATTATATTCTCTTGAGTGGGATTAAAATTTTCTATAATCAGGTTTTTAATTTTTTAATGGATTTTAGGTTTTCAGAAAGTGCCTAAATATAAAGAAGCTCATGAGAAGTTTATCTGAAATTTGATCTTTTTAAAAAAATACATTTTATTGATTTTTTACAGAGAGGAAGAGAGAGGGATAGAGAGTTAGAAACATCGATGAGATAGAGACATCGATCAGCCACCTCCTGTTCGCCCCTCACTGGGGATGTGCCCAGAACCAAGGTACATGCCCTTGACCAGAATTGAACCTGGGACCTTTCAGTCTGCAGTTCGACGTTCTATCCACTGAGCCAAATCAGTTTGGGCTGGAACTTAATCTTCCCCTGCACAAGTGAGCCTCAGTTGGGGGCTTCTCCAGTTAAGAATGATCAAGCATTAAGGGGGAGAGGGAGCTGTGTCCTTGGTCACCCAAACCCCTCAAAAATAGGACAGAATTCTGACGATGAAGATAGAGGCAGAGGACCAGTTGAGGGAGTAGGGAAGAGACCTTTCTACAAGGAATCTTCCAGCCTGGGCTGGCCTATCCACACTTCCAAACAGTTCTAAGACCAGGAGGTTTGGGATCCCTTGGGGTTCTGTCATGTCCCCAGAAACTGGGCTGCTGGTGGCTGAGGCCTGAGATGCACTTGAAGGAGTTGAACCTGAAGCTGCTGGTGCTGGAGGAGTTCCTGGCCATTCTGCACTGGAGCTGCAGTGCTGGGACTGGGAAAAGCCCTGGGCATTGGAAAGGAGATGGAGCTCATACTGGAGAGAGAGAACTTAATGAACCAGTCCAGCAGTTAGGAGAAGAGAGAATGGATGTATGAGAATATTGAGGAGTCTGTCCTCCTCCAAAGAAAGACCAAATCTATGTTGACCCAGTACAGTGTCTCTCTATTCATCTTAGCTCTTGCCTTTTTACCTGTGCAACATAAATTAGGTCTTGGATGACTTCGTAGAGGTTTTTGGGTTTTTGTTTTTTTTTTCCTGTGACATTCTCATTCTTACCTGGGTATGCTTCATTTAAAGTATTATTTAAACACTCAATTTTTAAATCATTCTCTACAGAAACTAAAATACATGGTCTTCCACAATGCAGAATCAAATTAAGGTTTCACATTGCTGGCTGCACTTTCCATTCCTGGGCTTCTTACCCACCCTCTTCTTGAAACTGAAAAGTAAGGGCTGTGACTCTGTACCCCTCTGTTTACCTTCTTACTGAAAGAGTCTCGAGCCCGTGGTTAACGGTCCTCTGTGGGACCCGAGGTGTGTGATCTTTCCACATTACATTCTTAGCAAACTTGTTATCTCTAGAGACACAAATCCAAAGTTTGAAAAAACTCCCCATTTCAGCAGACATCTTGGCCTTGTCCTCAAAAAGGACCTGAGCTAGAAACATCCAACTCAGCTGCTCCCCGATTTCCCACCCGCAGAGACAGAATATTCATGTGAGTTGTTTTAAGTTGCTAAGTTTTAGAGTAATTTGTTACTGAGAAAAGAAAACTAATACAAGTGTACTAACAAAGAATTTGGGTACTGTTTCTAGGTTTCAGAAGCCAAATGGGAGAGGTAGGTTGGATTTTTAAAAATTGGAATTTCTAAGCTGTTCTGATCTGTTGAGAACAACTATACAAAATATTTGAAACCAGAACATTTAGGGAAAAATTCAGGAAATATGATCATATCAATAAATCCAAATTATATTTAATATAAATAAACTTATTTAATTTTCAAAAATAACTATTTTACTAAAATGAATGAAAATTTAATTTGAAATAATCAACCTGTATACCTTAAATATGCATAACTTTTAATTCCATACCTCAATAAAGCTGAAAAGAAAATTTTAATTTTAATTTTTAAAAATTTACATTATCTTGGGAAATCCTATCTAATAAAAAAGTAATATGCAAATTAACCATCACTCTGTCACACTCACGAGCCAATCAGGAGTGGGCATGCAAATTAACCCCAACCAAGATGGCTGCAGCCATGAAGCGAGCAGGAGGGAGGCTTGGGTCTCCCTGGCAATGGAGAAAGCCAAACTTTCCACACACCCTGGTGGGCCCAGGCCTTCACTCAAGGCTACAAAGTTTCAATTATAGAAGATAAATAAATCCCAACAAAAATTGAGGCAGCCACAGAGCTGGAGAGAGCAGGAGGCTAGGGTTGCCCCTGGTGATGGAGGAAGTCAGGCCTTTCTTGGCCTCTGCTTAAGGCTACAAAGTTTCAATTATAGAAGATAAATTCGAACAGAAATGGCTGCCACCATGGAGCAAGCAAGAGGCATGGCTCCACTCCAGGTTACAAAATTTCAGTTATAGAAGATAAATCCCATATACCAGGGCCTCCACTTGGGTTGCTGGGAGCATGGCTGGCCTGCAAACCACCACAGGCCCCTCACCCAGGCTGCCCCACACCCCAAGGGAACCCCCATCCTGATCTAGGACACCTTTCAGGGCAAACCAGCTGGCCTGCACCCATGCACCAGGCCTCTATCCTACCTAACAAAAGATTAAAAGCAGATTGCCCATCACTCCAACACACAAGATGGCTGCCCCCCATATGGTCAAAGATCCTGCTCCATGTGGACACAAGATGGCCACCACAAGATGACCAGCAGGGGAGGGCACTTGGGAGGGACCAGGCCTGCAAGGGAGGGCAGTTGGGGTGATCAAGCCTGCAGGGAGGGAAGTTAGGGGCAAACAGGCCAGCAGGGAAGAAGTTAGGCATCAATCAGGCTGTCAGGGGAGTGGTTAGGAGGTGATCAGGCTGGCAGGCAGAAGCAATTAGGGGCAATCAAGAAGGCAAGAAATTGGGAGCCAGCAGTCCTGGATTGTGAGAGGTATGTCTGACTGCCCATTTAGGCCCAATCCCTGGTGGGTTCGGGCCTAAATAGGCAGTTGGACCTCGAGGGATGGACCTTGGAGAGGATTTAGGCTGGGCCTCCTGTGCATGAATTTTGTACACGGGGCCTCTAGTAGGATTATAAAGGACTTTCTCTTTAAAGATTTTTTTATTAAATATGTAACAATTATTTTTTGCAATGAACACATGTTGCTTTGTAACCAGAAAGTAATAATTTTTGAAGAAATACACTAGGGGAAATGTCTAACAAGAGCAAGTAATTATCCTTATTTCTTTCAGAGTCCCACTTTCTTAATTGGCTCCAGGACAGGATGTTTTCTGGGGGAAGACAGCACCTCCATCATCTGCACAAGAATCCCTTCCCATTACCAGCTTCAGCCAATTGCGTCTTAGGAGCACCAATCCCCCCAAGCCAGTGGTAAGAGGCAACATCTCCTGGAGATGGTATTTGTTTCTTTTTCCTGGGCCTGCCTGTGTTGACAAGCAGGACAGAACATCACAGCTTCAGATCTGTGCTGAGAGCTGAGTGTGATCATCCAACTAGTATGAGGCCTTAAGTCCAGAACTCAGAGCTGCTATGGTCATTGCAGGACAGCAAAGGGAACGGAAAACCTCATCTCAGTCATTCACATGTGCCCCAACTACAGATGTATCCTTCATTCCTGAAGAGTTACAGAGGGTACAGTATTGGGCTGTTTTGAATTCTGGTGTGATTGCTTTTTAGCCAAATCACACTCAGTGGTGTAGCTCACGGAGAACTTTATTGACAATTACTTTATCTTTTCTTCCTCCCTACTTGTAGCTTTTATTCATTTTGAAGGGGACCTAGAAGATCAAGCCACCCAGTAGGGTGTATGGAGGGGGCTCTTCTTCAGGGAAAGCAAAGGGGTTGGGAGTCAAGAGAATAGGCATCCACCTCATCCTAGGGCAGTGGTCGGCAAACTACGGCTCGCGAGCCACATGCGGCTCTTTGGCCCCTTGAGTTTTTAGCGAAGGCCAGCTTAGGAGTACCCTAATTAAGTTAATAACAATGTACCTACCTATATAGTTTTAAGTTTAAAAAATGTGGCTCTCAAAAGAAATTTCAGTCGTTGTACTGTTGATATTTGGCTCTGTTGACTAATGAGTTTGCCCAACATTGCCCTAGGGAGCAGGCAGGGTAGAGGCACTGCGCACACTCCTGTGTCCTTCAGAGAGTGGTCAGTCAGTACCTCACTGTTTCTGTTTGCGGCAAGTTCTCAGAACTCAGCACTCCTTTGTAACAGGACAAAGCTCGCTCATTGCAAAGCCAAGAAACACCACTAGATGGCTGATTTAGATCAGTAGTGTCCACTGATCGTGGCATAAGCACAAGGAACCAAGAGTTGACTTCATAAATTTGTAGGTGCCTGTGGACACCTACATCAGGGGGAACATCAATCTCTTCCTGTTCTGTGTCTTTCCTTCAGTTCCCCCACTGAAATAAGCGACACGTTGGACAGCTTCTGGAGTCTCTTGTCCCGTCTCGGGGACACAAAACTAGGGGAGGCCAGAGGCAGAGATGACACTTATCTGGTGCCCACCAGAATGGATGGATGGGTTGTTGAAGTGTTAAAATGTTTCTAGACTAGTTGTTAATGAGGTTTCTGCTGGGTCTCCTAATAGCCACCTTGTCCACTCCAATTACTCCCCTCCTACTACCCACCCCCTCCCTCAACCCTCAGGACCTCTCTAAGGTCTAGCATCCACTGCTTATTCCTGGGTCCTATAAGAGGATCCAGGCCTCTGCCTCTGGATCTGCAGATGAGACCAGCATCTGTTCTAATCAGTCATTGTTTGATGTAATAACCCCCTTGGCCTTGTGCCTTTATTCATCTTCACTACCCATGCTCATGGAGGAAAGCTGAGTATTGTAGCTCAGCAAAATGAACACTGGAATCAGCTGGATTCAGGTCCTGGCTCCCTTGTATACTGAGTGATCTTGGGCAAGTCCTTTAACTTCTCTGAACTTCTGTTTCCTCATCTGCAAGTATCAAATAAAATAATAGAAGAGAAAGTAAATGAGAAATGTAAACTACAACGTGCTTACGTATAAAATTATTTTTAAATTATTGTTTAAGATGTGTATGAGTTCTTTATCCAACACAGGACCATACCTTCAAATCCTGCTTTCTTACCTCTGCCTGGGCCCCTTCCTTTTTACCTCTTCTGGAGTTACCTCAAGCCTCCATCCTCTGCCACCCTCCAAGGGATACCCAGGACTTCATTTTGGAGGTCACTAACCTTGGCCCCTTGGAGCAACTTTTTTAGCTACCTTCCTTAGCAACACCCTTCCTGGGTGGCCAGGAGATCTCAACTTATTCTTCCAGACTTCTCAGATTTCCCTTCCTGTCACCCCACTACCATTTTGGTTCCCTGCTTTTTCCTCGTCCACTCCCCAAGTTCGGAAAATAATAATTTGAGACATTTTCTTATAAAAGTAATACATGTTCATTATAGGAAATACAAATACGGCTAAAAAGAAAATGAAAGTAGCCCAGCCAGTATGGCTCAATGAACCAGGAGGTCATGGTTCAATTCCTGGCTTTTGGGCTCAGTCCACAGGGCATACAGGAGGCAGCCAACCAATGATGTTCTCCCATCATTGATATTTCTATCTCTCTCTCCCCTCCCTTATATTTTTAAAAAGAAAATGAAAGTAACTTATAATCTTACTACATGTATAATATTTATAACCTTTTTTAAAAATGTAGGTTCAGCCAAGACCGGTTTGGCTCAGTGGGTAGAGCCTGTGGACTGAAAGGTCCCAGGTTCGATTCCGGTCAGGGGCATGTACCTTGCTTGCGGGCACATTTCCACTATGGGGCGTGCAGGAGGCGGCTGATCGATGTCTCTCTCTCATCAATGTTTCTGACTTTCTGTCCCTCTCCCTTCCTCTCTGTAAAAAATCAATAAAATATATATTTTTTAAAATGTAGGTTCATTTATTATTTTACAACCTCATTTTTATTGCTATATCACATGCCATTATTTATGTAATCGATCCCCTATTATGGGCTTGGATTTTATTTCAATAGCTTTTTACTTTGCTCTAGGTATCATTTCAGTTGGTGACCTCAGGACTGAGGGCAAGGAGTTCAGCTCCAATCAGGAACTTGCTGAAAGAAGACCCCACCATGCAGACTCAGTGAAACTTCGCAGGCACCAGTGCTGGAATACAGCTCAGAATGTTCCAGTACCTTAGACAAGCACCAGGGAACCTTCCAGAGGGGAGCTCAAGCAGCTTCCCCTCCCATGAGAAGAATTTGAAGAGTTTCAAGCAGGAGAAACAAAATCCATGAGAGTGACCAAATCTGCAGGCCAGGTGAGCCCCTTGTTCAAAATCAGAAAAGTTGTCCAGGCAAAGACCCCATAGATGCAGCACCTGTGGCAGACCTGGCCCTAGTTCAGCATCAGAGCCACACAGGATAGAACCCCCAAGTGTAGAACAGGCTTCCGGCTCTCCCAGAATCAGCTGTCAGGCCCCCGGTGTGACTAGGTCAAGGAGGTGTTACTTTTTTTATATATATATATATATTTTATTGATTTTTCACAGAGAGGAAGGGAGAGGGATAGAAAGTCAGAAACATCAATGAGAGAGACATCAATCAGCCACCTCCTGCACACCCCACACTAGAGATGTGCCCGCAAGCAAGGTACATGCCCCCGACTGGAATCGAACCTGGGACCTCTCAATCCACAGGCCGACGCTCTATCCACTGAGCCAAACCGGTCTCGGCAAAGGACGTGTTACTTTTATAAGTGAAAGGTAAACACATGAGAGAAAGGGACCACCAAGACCCTGGGCAGGAGAGGCTGGGGTACAAGCTGAAGGGGGGAGTGAAGGACATGGCTAGAGAGAGTGGGTAAGGCGTTCTTCAGGAAGTCTGGTCCCCCAAAACAGACCCTCTCTTTGTGGCTTTGTAACCAACCAACCAGTTTTGTAATGTGATACATTTTCTCTCTCTCTCTTTTTTTTTTTTAACAAAAGTAAGCCATGTCCATAACAGAAACTTTAAAAATATGGATGAAAAAAAATGTAATCAGGTATTCCAGAATCACTGGTAACATTGAGTGTCTTCCTAGCACACTCTCTGTGTGTGTGTGTGTGTGTGTATGTGTGTATACTACCTTTTTTTTTTTAGAAACCAGAATATATATATATTACACACACACACACACACACACACACACACACACACATACTCTGTGTGTTTCTGTTCTTGTATGTGTATAATACCACCTCTTTTTTTTTCAGAAACCAGAAAATACACACACACACACACACATACACACACACACACACACTGAGAGGCTAGATTATTAAGCGGTCAGAGATCATAATAATCTGGCCATTCAGTATGTATGTATATATATTCTGGTTTCTGAAAAAAAAAAAAAAAAAAAAGAGGTGGTCCCACAGCTACATACAGCCCCAACTTCCTTTCTTTCCTGGCTTTCACAGTGAGAACCGAGGTTCCTGCAGGCGCTTTTGTGAACACGACAGCAATACTTCTTTCGGCCACAAGAGGGAGTAATTTGCTCATGTACAACTATCCCAAAATTTCTGGAGAATCATGAAGTCTTCAGCTGACATTGAGGCCACCTATAATAATTCTGTTCACTGCATCTCTTGGAAACCTTGGTTCATGAAGAAAAAAAGACAGAACTCACATTCTCAATTTATAACCACATATGCACCAATTTAATGGATCCTTGAACAGCTCTCTCCTCATTGTTGCAGCCTTGGGCTTCTGAATGAGGGGATAAACTATAAACCTGATCAGGTCATCTCCCAAACCCAACATTTGTCATGGTCCTCATTGTTCTAGGGCCCAGTCTAAGGGCCCTTGTTAACTGGGTCCCTTTTCTCCTCCCTCCACCCCATATCCTGTGCTTCTCACAAACATGGCACTGGCCATCTTCCAGCTCTTTTCACTCTGCTCCATCACTAGCACACCTGGCGTAATTCTCTCTGGAAGGTGCTTCTCAGCACACACCAGGCTGGAACTGATTCTTCCAGGTCTTAGCTGACATCTTCCTCCCAGAAGTCACTCTCAGCCCTGTGAATCTGGGTTATGTGATTCCCCCTGGTGCTTAGCATATGGAATGGACTTCAGCTCTCCCAGTGCCTAACAGTCAGGCCCCCCTGTGTGACCAGGTCAGCAGGCTGTTACTGTGATGAAAAAGATGAGCACATGAGAGAAAGGCATACGGACAGGGACTGCCAAGACCATGGGCAGGAGAGGCTGCCCATAGCATAGCATGCTGGATGGTTGCCTCTTAGAACAGAAGTTCCATGAAGGCAGGCACCATCTTAGGCTTCTTCACTCACATTCCTGGTACCAGAGCACAGTGCCTGGCACTCCATAGGCTCAACAGAGATTTAGTAAATGGATGGAAAAATGAATGAGTGTACCTTTCCCAATTCCTTGAAGTAGAGTCTTCAAAAGCCAGCCCAGCCCTAGCTAGTTTGACTCAGTGGCTAGAGCATCAGTCTGTAGACGAAAAGGTGTTGGGTTCAATTCCAGTCAAGGGCATGTTCCAGGGTTGCAGGGTCTTCCCAGGCCTGGATCCTGGTTGAGCACGTGCAGGAGGCAACCAATCAATGTGTTTCTCTGACATTGCTATCTCTCTCTGTCTTTCCCTCTCTCTTCCACTCTCTCTAAAAATCATTGGGTAAGGATTAACATAAGTAAAACATTAAAAAAAAAAAGCTAACCTGCTTCTCTCTTTTCATCCCCTCACCCTCCCAGTTTACCACGTGCCTCTTGTTGGCCCTGGAGTCTCTGGACATCTACCCAGAGAACAGTGGCGCTGAAGGACCAGTTTTCTCCCTTGTGATTGTTGGGAGACAGTAGGGTTTGGAGTGAACAGATGTAGCTTTAAGGAAAGCTCTGCCACTTAATGGCTGTGCATGTGCCTTATCTTCCTTATTTACAAAGGGAGGTTATGGGTGCCAGGTTTGCAGGATTGCTCTGAGAAATCATATTCGGGCCTGACACATGGCAGACAGATCAGAGTTCCTTCTCCTTCCCTCTCCAGTGCTCTCTCTCCTAAGCCCCCTCCAACCTGAAACCTTGGGACACAGACTTTCCTACAGAATCAAAGGTGCTACTGTTTTCCTGATTCCTCCCTCTTTTCCCTGAAGTTGCCAAGCCATTTGCTGCTGAGATCTCCTTCCCTGTCCTTGTTCTTTGACATAGATAATAGTGCCAGGTAGAAATCCGAGCAGGTACTTAAAAGGTACTTGTTGAATGAATGAATAAATGAGTGGACCAACCAGTCTCAGCAGCATTCCCTTGGGGCATGCTTGCCAGTGGTCAAAATGTAAGGGTAGTCACCTCACCAGCCTGTTCAGGGGCAAGTAGTCTCCTGCCCACCTGATACCACCTTTAAGAGATTACGCACATGTGAAGACACAAGGCCAAGACTTTGCTGAAGAAAGAAGAAGGAAGAGAGGCATTGTAGCCCCATGGAAAGGAAATTGCCAAGAGTTACGGAGCCCAGATTTTCTCTTATGCACAGATTAGTACCCCCACGTGTGGATCCCAAGGGTTATATGTGCACTTCTGTGTCATCTGAACAAGCTCTCTCCCTCAGGATGTCCTCTTTCCCTATAGCCAAAGTCTTGTCTGTCATGTTTGGTACCAAAAGTACAAGTAAAATCTCGTTCTAGATTTGCCCTTTCATCGTGTTTTCTCTTAGGAGGCCCCTCTAACAGTCTTTTTTGGGCCCTGCGTGGTCTCCTGTTTTTCATGAGCTCCATCGTTCAAAACCCTCTCTCCAGTCAGAAGCTTCCGGTGATGAATAAGGGCTGATTTCTCCTCAGATGATCACCACCCCCGATTCATTTCATTTGAAAGATTCAGCTCCAGAATGGCTAATGTGCTGTTGGCTGAGGTTTGTGCTTTCTCAGTGCGTCACTCCACTCATTGAGGAGTTTTCCGCTGTCTGAGATTCTAAAAGTTGAGCTCTGACGTGGGTTCTGCTCCATCTGTACTATAGCCCGGCCCTGTGATTTCGCCCTCTCTCACAGCTGCTCACTCCCTCTGAGGATTTTCCTGCACTGCTGCTATTCATAGGGTATCTCTCTAGTGTGAATTAGGAGATGAATGGAAATTTTCTCTATTCATAATATTCAAAGATTTTCTCTGCTCTCTGAGTTCTTTGATGTTCTGCCAGAATTCTGTCCAAATGTTTGGCCACGTGCATTGTGCCAGCAGAGCCAGGTTTAGGCTTAAAGTCTGGTTTTCCAAGATGATGTCTTTATCAGCATTAGGTCCCCAGATCCTGGCCTCTGAAGAGAAGCAGTCCCCCCAGGACGACCCCACAGTTCTGCTCTGGCAGGAAGGCTGAGGTTTGCGTAGACAGCACATCCTTGATCCTGGCTTCACATTGTGATGACACCATAGGAAATAAGTGTGCTGCAAGCCTTCCCCTCCCCCCCAACCCCCATCTCCGAGAAACTTCTGTGCTGTCTCCTTGCACAATGGCTAGTTGCCTCCCATGCTGGCCACAACTGGAGGGCAGAGAGTGAACCCGCAACCCTGGCACATGCCCTTGTGCAAGAATAGAACCTCAACCCTTCAGTGCATTGGCCACTGAGAAACATCAGCCAGGGCTCTTATACCTTTCTTTTTTTTTTAAATATATTTTATTGATTTTTTACAGAGAGGAAGGAAGAGAGACAGAAAGTCAGAAACATCGATGAGAGAGAGAGACACCGATCAGCCGCCTCCTGCAAGCCCCACTGTGGAGATGTGCCCGCAAGCAAGGTACATGCCCCCAACCGGAATTGAACCCGGGACCTTTCAGTCTGCAAGCCGACGCTCTATCCACTGAGCCAGACCAGTCTCGACCTTTAACAGCTAGTAAGTTAGAATGTTCTTGGTGGGATATCAGAGCTGCTTCCCAGTGCTGGCACTGCCTGTGAAAACTGCATTTCCTGGGGACCTAAGGCTGCTGCTAGGCAGTTAGACTTTGAACCTGGTGAAGCTGTGAGCTCATCATTGTGCATTAAGAAGAGAATGAAAGGAAGAGTCCTTGCCAGCTGCCTCTGCATCTGCTTACCAAGGCTTACAAGTTCATGGACAGGAGGACAGCTGGTTACTGGATTTTATTGGAATGTCATTTGCAGGGAGTCTCCAGGACACTCTCTCAGATCACTCTTCTAATGACTATGCCAAGACCAAATTGACTTACGAAATTATGGAAGCAGGCATAGGAGATTGAAATGGATAATGAAGTGAAGGCTGTTAGAGAAGGAAGGGACTGAAGGAACCGGTGACTGTGACCTCCGCACTCCTAGAGAATTGGCCAAGGCAATTCCAAATGCTTCTAGGAAATTGCTCCAGAAGCTAGATCTATCCCCTACTCCCCACCACAGAGGACACCAGGAGACTTCCCCAGCCAGGACAGCCGGGGCAGCCTCTTCTGGTGTTCAGTGACAAGCAGACTGTTCTTGCTGAGGCTCTGACCTCACTGAGTGTATAAGACACAATTGCAGTGATTAACACATCTTTAATGCCAGCTGTACCAAGTGCTTCACATGCAGTATCTCATTTATTTATCTTTTAAATTTTATTTATTGGTTTGGAGAGAGAGAGAAACAGTGATTTGTTGTTTCACTTACTGATGCATTCATTGGTTGATTCTTGTATGTTCCCTTACTGGGGATCGAACCTGCAACCTTGATGTATGGGGATGATTCTATAACCAACTGAGCTACCTGGTCAGGGCATATAGTATCTCATCCTATGAAATAGGATGTTTCTATTCTCATGTTACAGATAAAGAACATAAGACTTACGGAAGTTAAATAACTTGATTTTCATACAGCTAATATGTAGAAGAACAAGGATTCAAATCCTGGTCTGCCCATTTCCTATTCTCTTAAAAGTTCTACTTTTCCCATTGCAGAATTTTAAATTCTATTTGCTGAAATAGCCAATTGACTTTCTGCCTCTGTTATATGGCCATGTTGAAATAGTCCTGCTTCCACAATCCCTTCTTCAGCATGTCAAAGCCACAAAATGGCTCATAAGAGATAGAATCCAGTAGGAACTGACCACTTCCAATCCCTATTAAAGCCACAGTCCTGAGAGATACCCAGTTTTCTCCAAGGAGTCACTGGAATTTCTGCTGTGGGAATTCGGGGAGATTCTAGAGTCATGGCAGATTCAAGAACCTGATTATGCTGGCAATCCTGTAAGGCAGGACAAAGCAGAAACAGTTTATTTCTGCTCCCCCATGACTAAGTAGGTCTCAACTGGAGTGACCAGATGGCTGCATTTGACTATGATGGTTGGGCTGTGGCCATAGGTCAGGTTCTGTCTGCCAGCCAGATTCCTCTACTTTTCTGCATGTACCATCTACTGAAATGGAACTGAAAAATGTCCAAATGGCTTTTTCAATCATGTAATTCAAACCCTCTTTAGTCTTCTCCCATGTGGTCTCTCTCTTGGTAGAGTACCCTAAACTTATATTGTTGCTCCACTCCACTATACCTGACCTACCTCACAACCCCTTTTGTGGGGAGCTGTCTCATTCACTCCTCACTGCCAGGTGACTATGTTACATCTCATGACCCTGCCTCTTTCCCCTCCCTGCACATACATACAAGGTCACTGGACCAGGATCGATGATAGACTGGCCAAGCACTTTTGAAGTCACCTGGCTCAAAAATATAAAGAAACCTAGATAGACCAGTCAGATTCTCCTTTGGGGAAATTTGAACCAATAAAATAAAATAAAATAAAATAAAATAAAATAAATAAGACAGTATAGGCAGTGTGTGACAAGATGTTGAGGGCAAGTAGGGCCTGGATAGAGCAATGTGCTAGCCAGAGAAGAAAAACCTTGGAGATTGAAGGGGGGGAAAAGCTATGGCACAATGGAAATGCACTTATTGCAGAAGGAACAATGGGCCTGCTTTGGGCAAGAGGAAAAGGAATGACCAAAGCAGAGCTGGACTCTGTAAAAGCAGAGAGGAGACAGCCCCAGAGGCACCCTTGCACCCCATGGCTCACCAGATCCATATGTGTTATAAGCTGGTTACTTATTTCTTTTGCTGTCAGTTGGCTTAGAAATGGGCATGTGACTTAGTTCTGCCTAAACATATTAGGAAATGGCTGGGGACATTCTGGGAAGAATTTTGCTTTTTTATTCAAAGAGAAATAGTGAGGGGGCCTGTCCCTTCTTTCTGTTTTGAATATGGATGTTTGACACGAAGAGCTATAGCAGTCATCTTGAGACGACCGTGAGGCAGCAAGAAAAAGAAAAAAAGCCAACACACGGAGGTTGGCCTAGCAGACAGAAAAAAAGAATCTGGGTCCATGATGGTATTGTTGAGCCACTATACCTTGTGTGGACGAAAGGAGCTACATGCAGACCTGACAAGCTCAGGGGAGGCCTGCATGATGGTCTTGC
>PVJN01049748.1:0-15108 GCA_004026805.1 Lasiurus borealis
AGGGCGCTGGGGAGAAGCTGGGGCCGGACTGGCACATGGTTGCCCCGGCGACGGCGTCTGGTGGGCGGAGCGCCTCCCGTCCCGTCCCGCCCCTCCACCCACGTGTCTTCCAGGTGCCCAACCGCCGCCCGCGCGGGGGTGGGCGGGGCGCCGGGGAGGGCGGGGTGGGCGGGGCAGAGCCCAGCGCCCCCGCTGCCGACGAGGAGGAGGAGGAGCCGGCCCCTCTGCCGCCGCCGCCGCGCCGCCACCGCCGCCTCCCGGGGGACGCAGGTGCGGCCGCCGCGCCCGCCGCGCCCCCGCGCGGATGCGCCGGTCCCTTAGGATGAGGTGTTGGTTGCAGGTACACAGGCCGCCTCGACCCCGGGACCGGGGGCGGGGGCGGGGCCTCCCTTCCTGAGCCTCCCAGACCTTGCAGTTTGTGGACTTGTACCGGATGCTGCTTTCGGGGGTCGCAGGGCGCCCCGCGGGCGGTGGCTGTAACTCTGGGAGCAGCGGGCCATGTGCCATGTATTCGATTTGGGGGCGGGGGTGTCGGGGGGGAAGAGAGAAAGAAACCGCGGATCCAGGCACAACATTGCTGTCCGCTCCTGTCCCTTCCCAGCCCCGGCGGGTGGGGAGGACCTGGAGATGCAGAGGAACGTGGAGCCTGGACACTCACCAGCCCCTCATCCCACAGGGGGTGGAGGTAAGGGCGGTGCGGGGACCCTGGAGCGCCCCCCGAGGGACGCTGAGAGTCTGGCTCTGCACCCATCAGAAATGAGTTCCCTTGTAACAGGACTCTGCTCCCGGTCCTCCCTCTCCCAGGCTGTACAGTACCTGGTTTTGTGGGTGTGCCTGAAGGTTGGGGGGAAAGTAGAGGAGAATAAGGGGGGCTCTTTCCCAGGGGTGTCTGACCGCCCACCACTTCTTACTTTGTCTCAGCAGCTGAGTCAGGAAAGGGCCTGCACCTTCCACGTGTCCCAGGGCCCAGTTAGGCGGGACTGTTGCTGGGCGTGTCAAGTCCCGGGTGGGGGTCGGGGTGGAGGGAGAGGTCTGGTCCGCCCAGCTCGATACTATCTATCTGTTTGGGGAGGGAAACTACTACGGATCCCTGTCATGATGTTGCTGCTGTCCGTTTTTAATCTTATCATCTATTTGTGTTGTAGATGAAATTGGTTTTCATGCCATCGAGATATTACGGTACTCCCCAAATAAAAACGAGGGCAGAAATCCACAGTGTATTCTCTATGTGCCAAGTCCTTACTCTTTTCACAAAGAGGGCTCAAGGACGCGTCCTGTATATGTTTGGGTCACTCACTTTTAAAATTCCACAATTTATGAAATAGGACTGCTTATGAACTGCCTGTTCCCCAAACTAGATGGCCCCAAATTATATGGTGTCATAGGCATGAATAAGGGCCAGAAACATCAGGACCTAAGCTCTGGAAACTGTAATGTAATGAGGAAAATAAGTCTTTGCACGTGCGATGAAGTCAAAGATCTTGACGTGGACCAGCTGGGCGGGCTCAAAAATGCAAGCCCAAGTGTTCTTATAAGCGAAGGGCAGAGGGAGGTCTGGTAGAAGAGGAGAACACAGCGACCACAGAGGCAGAGATTAGAATGAGGAGGCCCCAAGTCGAATAATACCGGCAGCCAGCAGAAGCTGGAAGAGGAAAGAAGTGGATTTCCTAGAGCCCTGCCAACACCTTGATTTCAGCCCCACGAGGCTGATTTTGGACTTCTGGCCTTCAGAACTAAGAGAAAAAGTGGCTATTATTTTAAGCCACCAAGCTTGTGGCAGTTAGTCACGGCAATTACAGCACGACCACATACATATGGTCATGCTTATAAGTCACATAGAATCAACCCTGTATTGATGAATATTATAAAGCCATCCAGCTGGGGGCAGTGACAGGTCTGATGATGGAGAACACTAGATATTTTCTTAAGCCCTGTAAGCAGGCAGGAAAAAAATTGAACAAGCAATTTGGTAAGGAAAAAATTAGGTGCTTTAGGAAAGAGGAAGTCTGGCACTTAAAGTAAAATTTTAGACTTTCAAATGTATTTCTATTAATACATCACTGTATTTGCCCTGGTTTAGAGAACAAAGGGACAGAGTGACTTAGGCTTGGTCCATCGCTGAGACAGTATTGGAAGCCTTCATACCAAGAGTTGCAGACACTTGGGGATTGAGTCCAGGCCTGGGGGAAAGAGGCAAAGCCAAAGTGCTTCCACGAGAGGGTTGATAACATCTGGTTAAAAGCAACCTCTGGGCATCTTGAAATGAAGACACTTTGGAGTTATCAGAGTGCACAGAGAAATCAGTGTTTCGGTTTAAGTGATTGATTTCTGGGATACAGGCTGCTAATTTGCACCCCTGCTCTTGCCCCACAAACATCACAAAGAGAATCCAATTCAATTCCTTGTTGAACTGCTTTTTAAAAAGTATATATTTTATTGATTTTTTGTTTACAGAGAGGAAGGGAGAGGGAGAAAGAGCCAGAAACATGGATGAGAGAGAAACATCAATCAGCTACCTCCTTCACACCCCCTACTGGGGATGTGCCCACAACCTGGAACCCTTGAATCCAAAGGCCGACACTCTATCCACTGAGCGAAACCGGTTAGTGCTTGGACTGTTTTTTTGAGGTATAATTTATATACCATAACATTTACCAATCTTAAGTATAACAGCCAATGAATTTTAGTAAATTTATAATTTTGCAATCATTACCACAATTCAGTTTAAAACAGTTCCATCATCCAAAAAAGCCCCTTATGCCCATTTTTATAATCAATCCCCATTCCCACCCGCAGTTCCAATCCACTTTGGATCACTGGCCCACTTCAGAGTTAAGTTTTAGTCTTTCTGCTGGGCTACTGCAGTGGCCTTATTACTGGCTTCTTCTCAATATATTGTCCACCCAGTTTCTGGAGGATTAAATGCTCCTGGTTAAAATCCTCCAATGGCTTGCAATTGCAATGAGAATAAATCCTGAAATTCTTAGTATGGCTTTTTAAAGCCTCTGTGCGCTCTACCCTCTACCAATCTCCCCAGCAACTTCTCAGGATAATTTCAGGAAGCAAGCGATAAACACAGCATTGCTATGGGTGTGGTACACAGTTGGCTATCCTTAAGTAATCCTCTCAACCTCCCTTGACTATATGCAGCCTTCTTCCTCATCCGTCAATGAACACTGAGGCCTTTTTATCCCAGGACCTTTGCTTATGGTATTTCCTCTTAGGATCTTCTCCAATCCTCTGTAAGGCCGACTGACTCCTTTTAGTCATTCAGCTCAAATGTCACCTCTTCATAAAATCCTTCCCTAACCTACCCTAAGTAGTTTCAACTTCATCTCTCTGTATATCGTGTTATTCTCATCATTGTACTTAACCATTCTCCAAAATTATATTTTGATAAGTTTCTTTAGTGTGTCTCTTTCTCCATTAAACTGTAAGATTCATAAGGGTAGAAACTTGTTCTTGATCTTAGACAGCTCTATCCCTAGTATTCCTAGAAGCATTAATTATAGCAATACAGTAAAGCATTGAAAACATCAAAATGCCAACAGTAATTAATAATTATTGAATGCTGACTATGTGCCAGGCTCTGTGCCAAGTGGCTTGTATATGAATGATTTACTTGAAGTTTACTGCGTTTGATGTGGGAAGAGTAAGGGGAGCACATCCTCCCAATATTAAATGTCCTCCTCTACAGTAAATTATTGTTTTCAGAGACATTGGATAGTTTTCATTCTCTTATTATTAGGACTAGAGGCCCAATGCACGAAACTCGTGAAAGGGCCTTGGCCCCACCACAGCGGCCGCCTCTGCCTCAGCCCCTGCCCGCTGCCACGTCAGGGGCCTCTGCCACCTCTACCAAAGCCCCTGCCCACTGTGGCTTTGTCCAGAAGGAAGGATGTCTGGAAGGACATTCGGTCTAATTAGCTTATTATGCTTTTATTATTATAAATATTTATTTTAAAGACCAGATCAGTGTATATTGCCATTAGTAGTCTGTTATTAAACCTCATTTTCCACATCCCTAAAAACTAAACTATAGAGGACTTTGCTAGGAAGAAAGACTTTAGCAAAGTCTTAAAATATCAGGACATTCTGAGGACACAGCAAGTAGACTTTGGTTGGGGCACAGGATATGTTTGAATGGAGATGAAGCTGGGAGGTTGTTAGGGCTGATCATAAAGGATTGAGTGCTAGTCTTAGTTCACACCTTAATCTTTTAGGAAAATAGGACAAAATGGCTCTGATTTTAAAGGGAACTCTTAAAGACTTTGAGAAAGTGAAGCTAAAAAGATCATTTTGAGGTATTTTATAAGGTCTGTCATGAGTTTACTAAAGCATGAAAGAATACAAAAGGACTAAAATCAACTAAATAGCGTATTTCCAGGGTTTGTTCCTTATGATTTATGCGCACACTTAAGTCTTCTTTGCTGAGTTAAAAGATATTACAGAGAGAGACTCAACAGAGTATGGCTACTAATTGGATATGGAGTTTGAATAGATGAAGAATAGATAAAGACCCCTAGCTGGTTTGGCTCAGTGGATAGAGCATCAGCCTGCAGACTGAAGGGTCCCAGGTTCGATTCTGGTCAAGAGCACATGCTTGGGTTGTGGACTCTATCCCCACTAGGGGATGTGCAGGAAGCGGGCAATCAATGATTCTCTCTCATCACTGGTTTTCAGTCTCTCTTCCTTTCTGAAATCAATAAAAAATATTTTTAAAAAAGACACTGAAATGTCTAACTTGGGAAGTTAGTATTATGGTGTTATCATCTGAGAATAGCCTAGAAAGCAGGTTAGATGGGAATGTGAAGAGACCAGATATGGTATAAGATGAATTTAAGATGACTGTAAACATATATGCAGAGGTATTTAAGGAACATATATTCATTAAAATTTTCCTAAAGCCAGTTATTATTTTTTAAACAAAATCATAAAATGATGGAAGCAGTGGAATTGTCTCTATCTGGCTTTGTTATTGACTGAAATCACCTGTGAGAAGTCATCATATTTTTTTGGTCATCATTTTGCTAAATGTTTTCCATAGTAAATTTTAGAATGTCCAAATTGGAAAAGATTTTAGAGATCTTCTAGTCCAACACTTTTCCCTAGAGAAGATAGCCAGTGACAGTTATCATCCCAACAGATACTACTCATCTACCCTCAGCTCGAACACCTCACAAGCCTCAGGAGGTGCTCTAGTTTTTAGTATATCTATCTCTGTCCTCACCTAGAATCTACCTCCCTTTACTTCTAATCATTAGTCCTAGTTCTACACATAGAATATTGATTCTCATTTTTTTAAGGTGGCAACTGTTCACTTAGATTCCACTGAGATCTTCCAAAAATTGTAGTTGTTTATCATTTCAGCTCCACTTCTTAAACTTTATAGACCTATTTCTAACCCCATCACAGAAGTTCCTCTACCTGGTACTTTTCTAACCAAGCACAAGATCTGTTGCATTTCCAATATATAAAAGCAGGTCAGAAGACATTCAGGTGGTTATTTAATTCAGCTTGGACTGTACCTGGAGAAAGATCAGTCTGGGAATATACATATGAAAAAGGGGGCCATGTGCCTATAGGTTTACTTGAGTTATCTTAATAATGCCAATAAGATCTGTACCAACAAAATTAGATTGCATCAATAGGGAGCATATAATTGAACATGTGCTGTTGTGTAAACATAGCCTAGATAAGTGCCATAAAAAATACACTTTCATAAACAAAATAAGCCCAAAGGAAAAAAATGTAAAGGTTTTTATTGCTGTTGTCAAGATCTTAAGTGTTGAAAATGAACTTCTGAATTGGAATTTTTGAAAATAATAAATGTCATCTAATGAAATATTATATATTAATAAGCATATTTTAAAATACTTTGTTTTTTTTCAGGTATTTAATAGGATAAGTGAAAATAAGAATATCCAGATATTAAGGTATCTCATTTTATCTTTGTATCTAAGAATTGTGAACATAAACAACTGATATACTTTATTATATCTGTACTTGATCTGTCTTAGAAACTGAAGCCTTGAATCTGATGAATTTATAGGCTGGAATATCTAAGATAAAGCCACAAGGGTTATATCTGTGATTTTCAAGCTCTGCTTAGTGGAGCCTTCTGTATTCCATTATGGTGTCTCGGGGCATAGAGGAGGTGTGTAATAGGGACTCTCAAGATTTAAATAAAGTCTTCTACTGCCTATAAAAGCTTGAAAAACACAACTTTAATCTTTAGTAGTGGTGGAAAGGGAGGCTCAGAGATATTAAAAGATTTGCCCCTGCTCTCACAGTTAATCAATGACAGAATTAAGTTTCCTGATTCAAAGTTCTGTACTTCTGTTCTGCCTCTCTCCAAGATGGTATTGTGTACTGATGAAGTATAATCTTAAATAGCGTAATTCTGTATTGCATTATAATAGTTTCTATGCTCACTTAATGTGTTCTAAATCTACTTTCTGTTCTATTAGTAGAACTATTTTAAACTTACATCTTCTTTATCGATAAATAGAAAGATATAGCCATTTATTATGGAAATGAGTTAATATACTATTGTTAGTCATGTTTTACTATCCTATTATATGGTATTATATACTTATTAATTGAAGTAAGGACCATATTAAGGTTGCTCATGAATTATCTCAGTTAACTCTTATTCTTTTCAGTTATATGGTATCTCCATCTTATAGTCTTGTGGAGGTTAAATATTGTTTTCAAGGTCACACAGCTAGTGGATCACAGAGCTAGGATTTGAACCCTAACAGTCAATGACAACATCAAAAGAATGAAATTGAGAAAGCAGACACTAAAATCAATGTGAAGATAATAAGCAACTAACATTAGCTCAGTGAAGTGATGTTCATTAATGTTCTCATATTTATGAGATATGTTGTATTGGGATCAATCTTGGGGAACTTTAGAATTTCCTAAGAAAAATATACTTGCAGAGT
The DNA here is from genome assembly GCA_004026805.1 of Lasiurus borealis. Classification (NCBI taxonomy): domain Eukaryota; kingdom Metazoa; phylum Chordata; class Mammalia; order Chiroptera; family Vespertilionidae; genus Lasiurus; species Lasiurus borealis. The sequence goes on from PVJN01049748.1 coordinate 6,951, forward strand.
GATTCTATGAGATTATGGATCAATGTTATAAAATCCCAATAGGGTGGAAATGCAGACTAGTGCAGCCACTGTGGAGAACAGTATGGAGTTTCCTCAGAAAACTAAAAATGGAACTCCCAATTGACCCAGTGATCCCACATCTAGTGATATATCCCAAGAAACCAGAAACACCAATCAGAAAGGACATATGCACCTCTATGTTCATAGGGGAATAAGATTTGGAAGCAGCCTTCGTCCCCATCAGCAGATGAGTGGATTAAAAAACCTGTGGTATATCTACACAATGTAATACTATGCTGTGGTAAAAAAGGAATTCTTACTATTTGCAATAGCATGGATGGAACTGGAGAGCATTATGCCAAGAGAAATAAGCCAATCAGAGAAAGATAAATATCACATGATTTCACTCATTTATGGAATATAATGAACAATATAAACTGATGAACAAAAAACAGATCCAGAGACAGAGAAGCATTGATCAGATTGTCAAACCTTAGAGGGAAGGTAGGGGAAGGTGGGAGTAAAGGGGAAAAATCAACCAAAGGACTTGTATGCTTGAATATAAGTCTAACCAATGGTCACAGACAACAGTGGTGTGAGGAGGGTTGGGGGGCAATGGGGAGATAAGGAAACATATGTAATACCTTAATAAAATAAAATAAAAATATCTCCAAAAATAGAAAAAAAATCCCAATAGAGGATAACCATACAGCCACCTTGGTCTTTTGGAAGCCAGGAAAAGGCTTTTCTGGAAGGTAGAATGGTTTGGCACTCTATGGGCTTGAGTCATTAGCTGATTAACATAACATACATTATAAGTAATCTGTACCCAATCAAATAGAGCATAGGTTCTAAATCAACGTACTATAGAGACAGTCACATTCTTTCACGGTCATAAGAAATCAGGGTGAGGATTGTTCACATTAGGGAAAGGATAGTCACACACAGCCACCTTGGTCTTTTGGAAGCCAGGAGAAGGGGTAAGAACCCAGGAGATACTTTAAAGCCCTTTAACTCAACTGTATAATAAAAACGAAAGGCTGTACACCGTTTTCCTCCCAGAGTCTTCTTGTTGTGGTCTGTGGTTTCTAAGGTCTTTTCTGCAACATTCCAATAGAATAACCAAGGTAGAATCTTTACCTAGCTATTACTTGTCAGAAACATAAGGCTTCTTTCACTGGGAATCTGGTCACAATTTAAAATCAGGCAGAATTATTCATAATTAATCTTGGGCATTATCAGAAGAGGCCAAGATCTCATCTTTGTACTTTACTCGGAGATTTAAATCAAATACATGTAAATTCATGTTATGATCCCCATTACAACAAGTATAGCGTTTTAACAATTTATGATTTATTGAGGCTAAAAACTTCCTTTTACCAGAAATCCTTAATAATTTAATAAGACTCATGCCTGAAATCAGGTATAATGTTTTAGTTCTTAAAGTGTAATAAAAGTAGAGGAACACTGAATGATTTGACCAAACTGAGGATATGGTCAATCTAAAATGGTGAAAATCCAAATTCAAATATTTTTAAAAGACAGATTTTTTTTACTGTAAACTTCATAAAATAACTAGTGGTATTGGCAAGTAGAAATACTAAGCATTTTCTTTATAAATAAATGTTGGTTTATAATTATTGTTTAAGTAACTAAGCTTTCTTCTTTAAACTATTAATTTTCTAAGAAAAATATTTCCCTCTGAAGGTCTGCTACTCTTCAGTGGCCTGCTGCCTATAAGTGGATATTGAATTAATGAGTTGATTTCATTCATCATCTTATACCAAAGTAAATAAATGTGGTTTCCATATCAGAATATTCTAAAGTCAAAACTTCTCCTTTCTTCTTTTCTCTCTCTTCCTACTACTAGTTCCAGTTCTGCTTATCTTGCTCATCGGTTCTGTTTCATGATTGATACCAAAAACTTTAATATTAAGCAGTGTGGATTAGGGTATAATTACCCAACACTGGCTATATGATTTTGCCTGTCCTTGTTCCTTCATGCTTTTGACCTATCTGTAATTTGTGATAACATTACTCAGTAATTTGAATTGTTTTAGTGTTTTTAATCATCGTGAAGAATCCCCAAATGCATCATTTTAGTGGGTAAGTAAAAGTATACAGTTTACATTCATGATAAAACTTGTTTAAATGAGGTTTTTTCCCAAATAACAATCTCTTTTATTTAGAACATTTAAGTTGCCTAGCAATCTTGTCTAACATTATTATAATTCTTGACGGAATGTCTCCAGACCTACTACTTATTTGCTAAAGTTGATAATATGAAACATATTAAGGTATAATTTATCTAATTGTAGTTTTGTCAGATTGCATCTCAGTAATCAAAAGGGAGAGGAGAAACTGTGAGTGAAATAAAAAGGAATTTTGTTCAATAAAATTCCCTTCAGCTCACAGGTTTAAAAAACTTTTTAACACTATGCTTACAATTATGTATTAATGTAAAAATGATAAGCAGTATGTTATATGTGATGTTCCTTTCTCCGTCACTTTGATGATTTATGTCTCTCTATATATTTTGTGTTGTTTTCTCTCTCTCTCTCTCTTTTTTTTAAGAATCAGGATTCTGATTTATTCCTTTTATCTATTTTTCTGTTTTCTACCTCATTAATTTCTGTTTTTTATTGTTTCCTAGCATGTGCTTTCTTTTGTTTTACTTTAAATCTACCTTTTTTGTGATAGAAATTTAAATTAGTTATTTTCATTCTTTCATTTTTGAAATAGAAGTTTAAGGCTAGAAACTTTATTTACTCTTTTCACTACTTTCTCAGATTCTGATGTGTAGGTTTTCATTGGCATTATTTTTCAGAAATTCTTTAATTTCTAATCTTATCACACAATTTATGTTTTATCTAAGTGGTTGTGTTATATCAGATAAGTAGAAGTAATATCTTTATTATAGAATGTACCTTTTAACTTGAAGTGCCCTTTGTCTTATGTACTGTTCTATGGCTTGAAGTAGGATTTTAATCCATGCTTCCTTATTGTTTCATTTATCTGGAAAATCTTTATCTATCACTGTACTAATATCAGTGCCTTTTAAGTATCCTTTTGTGTACAAGATAGAGTTGAATTTTTTTAAGTGTCTATTTGAAAATCCTTTTTTTTTGAATTGGTAAGTTAAGTTTCTTCATGTTTATTGACATGACTGTTATATTTGGCCTAAATTCTGTCGTATTATCTCTCTCTAAAAGCAATAAATTAAAAAGAAATAAAACTTGTCATATTGTTACATTATTATTTTGTGTGTGATTACTGTATTATATTCTATTTGTAGTATTTGATGTTTCTTCCTTATTTTTAAAAAAATTCTTTTGCTTAAGTTTTCTTTATTCTAGTGATTACCTTTGCAGTAGTATTTTTTATAATGCACTTATAAACTCCTTTTTTCCTTATTTAATTTGTCAATTTTAAATGGTTTCTTTTGACAACCAATGGTCTACTTTTCCCCTTTTCCTCTCTTCTTTCCATTTGTAGTTACATCAGTTCTCCTTTGTCACACATATATGTGTATGTTATTATTATTTTTTAATGTATATTTATTTCAGAGAGGAATGGAGAGGGAGAGAGAGAGAGAGATGCATCAATGATGAGAGAGTCATTGAATGGCTGCCTCCTGCATGCCCCATACTGGGCATTGAGCCCACAACCTGGGTATGTGCCCTAACTGGGAATTGAACTGTGACCTCTTGGTTCTTAGGTCAATGCTCAACCACTGAGCCATGCCATCTGGCTGGCCTGTCAATACCCCAGCCATGTTTTAGTGTCAATTCTACAGTTGAGTCTGAGTGTTTATCACAAATTGTTTTATAAAGTTTCTCAGTCATCTTTTTTTAAATGCTTGTCTTTACCAAATTTTAGTTTGAAAAATTAAAAACCTACAGAAAAACCAAAAGATTTTCACCAGGAGTTAAGACTTTGCCACACTTGCCAGTTGTCTTCTGGTTGGATGAAGCTTCACACTCTCTAGTAGATTCCTCAGAAGGGCACATGTGTACACTGTACAGGCAAAACCATTTTTCTATGGCTTCAAATCTTCCGAAGGAGATCTTGGGTGCACATAATATCTTTCCTTGGTTTGCACACACTTTTTCCTTATATTTCTTAAAAATTATGCTTTATAGTTGCCTTGCTTTGTATGTTGTTTTTGAGTAATCTGATGCTATTGTAATCCCCTGGCCTTTGTAAAGTAGTTCATCTTTTTTGCCTGGAGGTCCTGAGGATTTTTTCATTGCCTTTAAAATCTTATTGTTTTACTAGGATATGTTTCAGAGATGACCATTCTAGGTTGATTTTCCCTTGTATGAAAAATGTGTAAATTTAGGTCTTCCTTTATTTCTAGGAAACTTTCTTGGATTATAGTTTTAAATAGTAGTTCTGTGTCATGGTTTTGATTTTCTTCTTCAGGAGCACCAATTATGTTCACTCTCCTTTGTTTATCTTTCATTTCATTCACTTCTTCTCTCACGCATTGTATGTATTTGTCATAGTTCTCATTCTCTTGGTTCTTTTCCTGATTTTCTTCATGCCTTTATTAACTTTTTATTACAATCTGTTCTCTCTCGTATACTTTATTATTTGGTGTTCATTTCTAATATAATTTTGTCTTTTTCTACTTTGTTTCATGACTTCAACCAGCTCTCATTTAATTTCTTTATGTTTGTTTGCTAGTTTTATTTGTTTCTTATTCATTTCTCTTGTTAAGTTTTACATTTCTGACTCAAGGGTGATTTTTCATATCCCTAAATGCTTGTTTGAGAATATTTTGTTCAGTTTGGATTGTTGTGTTAATTTTCTTTGTTGGTGGGCAGCAAGTGGGTGAGGAGGTGAGGACAACTTTTAATCAGCAGAAAAGATTTTATTGGCAGATTCTTACATTTTGTAGTTTGTCTGGATGGGTTCTGCTTTTGTCTATTCTGTTCATTTTGTGATTAGGATTCCCAGTTTGAGAGTGCCCTCTTCTGGGCAGTTTCTTTTATGGATGGTGATGGTGGCATGGGAGAGATAGGAGAGTTGGCATATCTTGCTTTCTTTTTGTATGTGATAGAATTTCCCCCTCATTCCTCCTTTCCCTTTCTACCATGTCTCCAGTGGAGATCACCTCTTCTCTCCATATCTGATTCTCCCCTGAAACACTGCTTCTCTGAGGCTGCTATTTCTGGTCCCTGCACATTTTCAAGCCCGTAAGGTATAGCCAGGGCTATGGACTTCAAGTTCCAACTTGTGCTTAGTGTCTCAGCCTTCTTTTAAAAAAATATTTTTTATAGATTTTTTACAGAGAGGAAGAGAGAGGGATAGAGAGCCAGAACCATCGATGAGAGAGAGAAATCGACCAGCCGCCTCCTGCATGCCCCCTACTGGGGATATGCCCGAAACCAAGATACATGCCCTTGACCGGAATTGAACCTGGGACCCCTCAGTCCGCAGACCAACGCTCTGTCCACTGAGCCAAACCGGTTTCGGCTCAGCCTTCTTTATTATTCACTTTCTTTTGTTTTTGCTTCTTCTCAGCCCTCTTCTCCTTTTGAGTCTCTCCTCTCCCATCCTCCATACCCACAGGTTTACAGTGCTGGTAGGCAAACTGGGAGAAACTTTGGGAAAAATTTTCCTCTGCTTACAGATAATTTGAAGGTTGTGGTATTCCCTGTCTTCAGAGATATTGAAGGAGTCCATGTAGTTTTATTTATTCGTTGCCTTTGTTGATTTTATGGTTGTTTTCAGAAAATAAGGGGAAGCTTTGGAATCAGACCACCATCATTGTTGTCCAAACTCAGACATCCCCTCTTGGCCTAACCTAAAAGTATGAGCACTATTTAATATCAAAGAAGTTTTTCAGTTTCTATTAATTATTTTTAGTTTTCTGGTTCATGTTATTTTTGTTGTTGTTGTTGTTGTTTTACTAATTTGTGACTTTTTTTTAACTTCAGGAGATATTTTCTTCCATTATTTGATAATGTAACTTTTATAAAAGAGACTTAAGAAGAGAGAAAACCTCTATTCCCAACTAGAGTTTTAATTATTATAACAACTAAAGTGTTAGGGTATTTTATTTTTTTTAAATAAATCATTATTGTTCTGATTATTACAAATGTTCCTCTTTCCCCTTGCCCCCATAGTTCCCCTCCATCTGGCGCCCACCCCACTTTCTGCCCTTACCTTCCCCTCCTCATCCATAGGTATATGATTTTTGTACCTGCACCCCCCTCACTTTTTTCCCCCTGAGAATTATCAGTCCACTCCCTTTCTATGCCCCTGATTCTATTATATTCACCAGTTTATTCTGTTCATCAGATTTTCAATTCACTTGATTTTTAGATTCATTTGTTGATAGATATATATTTCTGGTTCATAATTTTTATCTTTACCTTTTTCTTCTTCTTTCTCTTCTTAAAGAATACCTTTCAGCATTTCATCTAATACTGGTTTGGTGCTGATGAACTCCTTTAATTTTTTCTTACCTGTGAAGCTCTTTATCTGACCTTCAATTCTGAATGATAGCTTTGCTGGGTAGAGTAATCTTGGTTGTAGGTTCTTGCTATTCATCACTTCGAATATTTCTTACCACCCCTGTCTGGCCTGCATAGTTTCTGTTGAGAAATAAGCTGACAATCCTATGGTTGCTCCCTTGTAGGTAATTAACTATTTTTCTCTTGCTGCTGTTAATATTCTCTCTTTGTTTTTTGCTCTTAGTATTTTAATTATGATGTGTCTTGGTGTGTTCCTCTTTGGATTCCTTTTGTTTGGGGTTCTATATGCTTCCTGGACTTACAAGTCTATTTCTTTCACCAGGTGTAGGAAATTCAGTCATTATTTCTTCAAATAGGTTTTCAGTATCTTGCTCTCTCTCTTCTTCTGGTACCCCCATAATTCTGATGTTGGTACACTTGAAGTTGTCCCAGAGGCTCCTTACATTATCTTCACATTTTTAGATTATTTTTTCTTTTTTCTTTTCCAGTTAAGTGTTTTTTGCTTTTTTGTATTTCAAATCTTTCACTTGATTCTTGCATTCCTCTAGTCTACTGTTAGGTCTCTGTATAAAATTTTTTATTTCAGTCAGTGTATGTTTAATTTCTAATTGGTCCTCTTTCATCTCCTCTTGGGTCTCACTAAATTTTATCTATCTTTTCTAGGAAATTCTTAAAAAATCTTATAACTGTGATTTTGAACTCTATATCCAGTCATTTGTTTTCCTCAATTTCTTTCATTTGTGATCTGTTCCTTTGTCTCCACATTTTTTGCTGCTTTCCATAGTTGATAGAATAGCTTTGTGTGCTAGTTGCCCTGTATGGCCCAGTAGCTCTGCCTCCCCAGTTACCTGAGGTGGACACTCTTGGACTGTGTATACAGTCTTACTGTAGTTAAATCTTGATTGTTGTTGGTATCACTGGGGGGAATTGACCTCCAAGCCAATTGGTTGTGAGGATCAGCTGTATCTGCGCCTGGAGAACTTCTGTGCTGGACTCAGTCTTAAGACTTGCAAGATTTCAACAGCCTCTGTGCTGGGCTTGGATGTGGAGGAATCTCAGGGCTGAGCAGACAGCCTTGGCTTCCAGTCAGCCTTGTTCTACATGGTAGCCCCTGGGTCTCTATGCCCCTCGGTAATCACTGCAGCCCTCTCTGTGTGCATGCCTGCACACCTCCAGACCTCTGCCTTTCCAGTTCCCCTGAGTTTCCATGCGTTCTGGGACCTATATGAGTCTGGGTCCTCAGGGTCTCGCCCAAAACTGGGGCTCAGTGCAGTTGGACCTGGATTTCCGTGCAGTTGGAAGGTTTTGTTTTCCTTCCACTAAAGAAAGCCATCGGCACAATCAGCAGTCAGTCCTCTCTATGCGTGCCTCCAGACTTCTGCCTTTTGCGGCTCCCCTAAGTTTCTGTGCACTCCTCCCTTTTCACAACTCTCCCGTATGAGTCTCACCTGGAACTGGGGTTCAGTGCAGTTGGGAGTTTCTGTCTCCCTCCCACTAGAGCAGTGGTTCTCAACCTTTTTTAATGCTGTGACCTTTTAATACAGTTTCTTATGTAGTGGTGACCCCCAATCATAAAATTATTTTCGTTGCTACTTCATAACTGTAATTTTGCTACTGTTAATGAATCATAATGTAAATATCTGTTTTCCGATGGTCTTAGGTGACCTTGCTAG
>PVJN01049749.1:0-15110 GCA_004026805.1 Lasiurus borealis
GCTGATGATTCTGACCTCCTGCAGATTTCTACTGCTTCCTTGCTTGACCGGCTGTCCTTAGCGGTGCAGGTCATGCAACACTTTGTCCCTCCTTTTCACGGGAGGCACCGGTCCCAAAATGGGGCTTGAGGCCACAGGTGTATCCCAGGAAGTACATCCTTCCCTGGGTCCATGGTTTTTGCAGGAGCTGCCATTTTATTTGGGGGTGCGGGGTTTATTGTTTGCCTACGCTAGCCCTTGGGCACTCTCTGCCCTCTTGTTTAATTGATGCTTAAATATTGTCTAACTCGGATAATAAAAGTGAGCTACTGTTTTGTGTCTGAGTTTCTTGTCTGCATCCAGTTTCTCTTGCCTTTGTCTTTGGGTTGGAGGGGAGGTTCTGGGGTTCAAATAATCAAGTAGTACAGGCAATGGAAGACGATTTAGGAAAGAGAAACCAATGAAAGGTACTTGGATCTTGTCATTCAGCATGCACTGCCACCAGCAGTTTGCAACACTTTTATAGATCTAGAATTGTAGGTCTGCAGTGAATGGAGAACAGTCGTGTGCACAAGTAAGATTTTTCAAGGTTAGCATTGATTTTTTTTTTCCCTGAAATTTTCTCATTCCATATCTGGGCCTTACATTTGTCAAAAAATTCTTCAAAAACATCTTATTGAATGGTTGCATAGAAGATGCATTTTAATGGTATTGTTCATTTAAATCATTTCCATTTTCCCCATTATAAGTAACTAGAGGCCCAATGCACACAGATTTGTGCAAGAATGGGCTTTCCTTCCTCTGGCTGCCGGCACCTTTCCGCCTTCCCACGGTGCCTGGGGTCCCCTGTCAAGTCCCATGGCGGGTGGGGATGAGGCCTGAGGTTCCTCACCCAGGTCAGGCACCATGCAGCCTCAGGTCCCTGCTGTTTGGTTGTGACGTCGTGGTGTCCCAGCTAATTTGCATATTTCTGTATTATTACATAGCTAAGTAGAGACTTGGTGTATGAAATTTATGCAAGAGTAGGCCTTCCTTCTCCCGGCTGTTGGCACCAGTTTTCTTCTGGCACCTGAGACCTGGGCTTTCCTTCAGCCGCTGGCAGACACCAGGACCCAGGCTTCCCTTGCAGCCTCTGCTTCATCCGGAAGGTCATCTTGAAGGATGTCCAGTCTAATTAGCATATCATGCTTTTATTATTATAGATTCTCACAATCACCCAGTTTTGAGGCTCAGAGAAGCTAAGTAACTTTCTCAAGGTCACTCAGCTAGGAAGCGTCAGAGGTTGGATTTGAGGTTTTATTTGATTCAAGCACCCACTCTCTTAGCCACCAGATCATACCTACTTCAGCACTGCCCCCTGGAGCCACCGGGAGGATGGGGCAGTGCTTTCCCTTCCCGTGGCTCTGGGGAAGGTCCTTGTGACTAACACCAGGTGAAGGAATGGACAAATGCAAGGAAAGTAGAAGAGGCAAAAAAGTTGGTAAGACCCCCACACACCGACCCCTCGCTTTCAGGTGTCTTTCCTGTACTCCCAGGTCTTTTAATATCTTGAAACACTTGACCCTCTTTGAACTGGGGGTACAATGCTGATCCCTGTTTCCCTGCCCCCCCCTCCTCAACTAGGAGGAGAGGTACTTTCAGTAGCTAAGAAATAAAAAATAGAACTAAGCCCTCTGCCAACCCGGGAAACGTCTCCTTTACAAAGGTAGCCGAAAAGCAGTTTCATGATTGAGTAACCGTGGCACCTGATGGACATCCCGGCAATCTGCTAAGAGATTCCAAGGGCAGAGAGAAATGTAGCCCTTTTGTACCGCCAACACGGATCTCGTCCTCAAACAAGAGACCTTCGCACCACCAGGTCTCATATATAATTCATCCCAAACTTAGCTGGAAACTGGGGTGACCGTGGGTATCAGATCACTGCGGTTTCTGGGGGTTTTTATTTTAAAAAGTATTTTTACCGATTTCATGAATGAAGGAAGAAGGAGGGAGAGAGAAGAATCAAAGAGAATCATTGATCCGCTGCCTCCTGTTCGCCCCACACTGGAGATCGATCCCGCAACGCGGGCACATGCCCTGACCGGGAATCAAACCGTGACCTGATTCACAGCTTGATGCTCAACTGAGCCTGTGGGCCAGGCAGTTCCCTGGTGTTTGGGACCGACTGTTGTGTCCCCCCATTGCCTCAAAGTCATACATTGAAGCCCTAAACTCTGAGTGGCTGTATTGGGAGATGTGGCCTTTTAGGAAGTAACCAAGGTTAAATGAGGTCCTACAAGATCAGCCTCCTTGCCCTGGCCGGTTTCCTGAGTGGATAGAGCATCAACCTGCAGACTGAACAGTCCCAGGTTCGATTCCAGACAAGGGCATACACCTGGCTAGTGGGCTCAATCCCTAGTGGGGGACTTGCAGGAGGCAGGCAATCCAGGATTCTCATCATGGATGTTTCTATCTCTCCCTCTCCCTTCCTCTTTGACATCAGTAAAAAATATATTTTTAAAAAGATTAGCCTCCTTATAAGAAGGCACCAGAGCTCACCTGTACTACCTCTCCCAACTTCTCCTCCTCCTCCTCTCTCTCTCTTTCTCCCCCTTTCCCTCTCCCTTTTCCTTTCTCTCTTCCCCTCTCTCCCTTTCTCCATCCCGAGCACCAAGGAAAGGCCATGTGGGGACACAGGAGAAGGTGGCCACCCGCAGCCAGGCCGGATCCTCCCCGGAAGCTGAATCTCCTGGCTCCCTGATTGCGGGCTGCTGGCCCCCAGATCCCTAAGGAATGAGTGTGGGTCTTAGGCCGCCCGCTGGCGTTGTGCCTGAGCAGCTCGAGTGGAGGGCAATGAGTACCTTGATTCTGTGCGACGGGAGCTGGTTCTGCAACCTGGAGCCCGGTGGCCCCTGAAGCTGGGCTGCTATCCACCCACAGACACGGGGGGGGGGGGGAGGGGACAGGGGGGGAAGGGACGCCAACTGGATGTTTCCATTCTAAGCGGCTTCCCGGGCCCGTGAAAAAGATACTCCTGGGGCAGAGGGCTGGCGGGGCCTTGAACAATAGATACATGCCTCCTGCACTGGCCTGGGTGCGGGCTGCCTGCGCCCTGCTGTGGAGAGACAGGGAGAGCAACTGCCGAGGGCATTGCCCCTGTTTGGGGGGTCTTCCCCCGCCCCCCTCTGTCTCGTCCACCCCCTGAGCTTCCTCATGCCAGTCTCACCACCTTCGGACGCCTCCTGGCCCCGGGGTCTGGCTGAGGGGTGCGTGGCTCAGCGCTGGGTTTGTGCGAGGCCTCAGCCAGCAGAAGGCGAGTGGGTCCCGCCTCGGGCCGCGCACGGCTTGGTTGTGGCGCCACCGCCGCGGTCCCCTGACTCCCGTGCCCAGTTTGCGTTTGACGTGAGGACAGGCTGCCTGCGTCGCAGAAGGCAGGCAAAGGACCCTCACATTTGGAGGGTCCACCCTTGTCCCTGCCTCTGGGGCCGCCTGAGGGACGGCCGGGGACTGCGCGTGAGGCTCGCGGGAGGCAGGTGTCGGTGCATCCGCATCCTAAGACGTGGACTCGCCACGTGGCTTTCTGGGGAGGAGCGTGCCGGTCTTCTGCACCGGGAGGCAGTGCCCAGTGGCCAGTCCAGGCTGGTTTCTTGTCTCCTGCAGGAAAGAGATTGGTGCTTTCAAAGACGCAGACAGAGAAGTTACAAGCTTTCGAAAGTAAATGCTTTTCCGTAGGGTGTTCCCATGTCAACAGGGAGGTCGCATCATTCTTTCCCTTTTGAAGGCGAGGCTTTTTGTCTGGCTCTCCGAGGTCCCTCAGCAAATTTCCCAAACAAAAACTGAAAGCCGAATGCCTGAAGTAAGGACCCGTATAAAGTCCCTCTCGTGGAAAGGCTGGCAAACATATTTCACTGTTTCGGTGTTGGCAGCCATCACTGTTGGTTCCAGTTACCATGGCTGAATAAGAAATCACCCCACATGTAAGTAACTTAAAATAATCTTACGTTGTGCACACGGATCAGAGTCTGTGGGTCTGGGCATGGGACAGAGGGGAGTGGCGAGGTGTTCGCTGCCTCTGATCCACCCTGTCTGGGGCCTCTGCGGGGAGGACTCGGGCAGGTGAGAGCTGAATCCCTGAGGGCCCCCTCCCTCCGGGTCCTGCTGTGCGGGGATTACTGGGGAGCTGGGGCTCTGGGGACCAGAGCACCTCCCACAGGCTCTCCGGGCAGCTCGGCTTCTTCGGGGCGGCCCATCCTCCCTCCGGCCTTCACTCGGGGTTCCCAGAGGACGGAGTCCAGGGAACAATCCAGAAGCGGTACCCCCTTCCACGGCTCAGCCTTGGAGGCCACACAGCCTCACTTCCCCTGTGCTGCACTGGGACGAGCCGGCATGAACCGGGGTCGGGGACACAGACACCCCCACACCTCTCCAGAGGAGACGGCAAAGACATTCGTGCAGCTGAGATCGTGGGAGAGAGTTTTGCTGTGTCCGGCGCTTGGAAAAGACACTCGGCCACACTGCTGTGATGACTGTCAGATGCCCGTGTTAAGACAAGGCGATGAATCCCTTCTCTCCACTGGAACTGGGAATTCATTGTGACATCAGCGGGTAAGTCTATGGCCTGGGCGCTGTGGGGAGATGCCACGGTCCGGGCAGGAGTTTGAAGGGGACCCATCTCTTTCTCCCTTGGCTCACAGCCCAGAGTGTGCCATGAAGTCACAGCCCGTGCATGGACAGCCACCTAGCGACAAGGGCCTCCAACTGCACATTTCCTCCTCTTAGAAGTCGCAGGAGCCTCTGCAGTTCCACCCAACAAGTCATTCTTACACCAGCAGGAGGTGGGCATGCCATCCCTTCTCCCTCTTTTAAAAATCTATTTTATTGACTTTTTACAGAGAGGAAGGGAGAGGGAAAAAGAGTTAGAAACACTGATGAGAAACATCGATCAGCTGCACCTTGCATGCCCCTTATTGGGGATGTGCCCACAACCAAGGTACATGCGCTTGACTGGAATCAAACCTGGGACACTTCAGTCCACAGGCTGACCCTCTATCCACTGAGCCAAACCGGTCAGGGTGCCATCCCTTCTTGAGGACACGCTCCATCCAGCAGCACCCTCAGAAAATGCGAGGTGGTTTGTGATTAGCAGTCACCTATTGGGTCCAGCTGGGGAAAGCCGAGACTCCCATTCACACTGCAGGAGAGGGGGGCAGAGAACCCAGCGGTCACCGTCCCCAGTGGGCAGCTGGGACCCCGTGCTCTCTGAAGGCCAACTCTGGGATCTGGGTAGAGGCTGCCGTGAAACCATTTTTTAAGGTGACGCCCGGGTAGACCGTCACTTGTGATGGCCTGCAGACCCGGAAGGAACCTTCTGGCCTCTCCCTGAACTTGCTGATGGGGTCTCGTGTGCATGTAGCTAAAGTGTTGAGATGCCAAGGAAACCCAACTGGAAACGTATTCTGAAAGTTATGAAAGTACAATGTAGTTTTGTTCCCCACTCACCCTGTCTCTGTCGTGACTACAAGAGCACCAGTTCCCTCCCAGGTCTCATGGGGAGACCTGAGATTGTTTGGGGAGACTTGGAGAACCTCAGATCCCTCCGAAATGTCACCCAGCTGAGTTCTGTAAGTCTTGCTACCAGCATTCTGAAGAAATCAGTTTTTATTTTTTCCTGTTTGGGAGAAAAAAATATGCAAGAATAAAACCTGACGGGTATTTATAATTTGGTAAAGATGACATTTCAACTCAGTGGGGAAATAATGAGTTAGTCAATAAATGGTGTTTGGACACCTGACTAAAACTTTGGAGAGAAAACAAAATTAGATCTCCGTGTCCTTTATCACTGACATTGGTTTCCCGGAGATTAAAAATTTAAAACCCTAACGGATCTTGTGAGTGGAGAGTCTTATAATTTTATCATCACTTTTCTTTGTAGGACACAAAAATCCAGGAAACATCATGAAAAAATTGATCATATGAATACATTTACATTTTTAATTTATGCATAGAAAAGGACTGTGAACAAAGTTAAAATGCAGCAGTGAGAAGGGAAAATATTTTCCAATTAAGATAAAGATTTCATATTCTGAACATGCACAGAGTATTTACCAATCAGTATGAAAAACATGACTGTTCCAAATAGACAGTTCTCAGACGAAGAGATGCCACTGCGCAAATGTCACACACATTATCATTCAATTACATTAAAATCAAAAGGAAAGAGCAACTGAGATATGATTTTGGTGCTACAATTCATCAAGCATGGAACTGAGATATGATTTTGATCACTATGTAAAATACTGGAGATATTCTGTGTGAGGTGGGATATAGGGAAATGGTAACTTTCATACATAATTGGTTAGAGTTCAAATTGGTGCAAAATTTGGGAAGCAATTTGGTGATATGTAGTAAATACATTTTTTTTAGTGAGTTAACATGTATTTTATTGCTAAATATCATAGAACACCAAAAAACTCACAAGCGACAAAGCATTTTTTTCTAGTTGCTGTTGTTGCTGTTTTCCTAATTTAATAAAGCTATATTGTTCAGATTACAATTGTTCCTCTTCCCCCGCCCCATAACTCCCCTCCACCTGGTTCCCAATCTACCCTCTGCCCTTACCTTGCCCCCCATTGTCCTCATCCATAGGTGTACGATTTTTGTTCAATCTTTCTCCACACCCCCTCACCCCTCCACCCCTGAGAATTGTCAGTTCACTCCCTTTCTATGCCCCTGATTCTATTAATATTCACCAGTTTATTCTGTTCATCAGATTTTTAATTCACTTGATTTTTAGATTCACTTGTTGATAGATATGTATTTGTTGTTCATAATTTTTATCTTTACCTTTTTCTTCTTCATCCTCTTTTTTAAAATTTTTTTTAAAATATAATTTATTGATTTTTCACAGAGAGGAAGGGAGAGGGATAGAAAGTCAGAAACATCGATGAGAGAGAGACATCGATCAGCCGCCTCCTGCACAACCCACACTGGAGATGTGTCCGCAAGCAAGGTACATGCCCCCCACCGGAATTGAACCCGGGACCTTTCAGTCCGCAGGCCGATGCTCTATCCACTGAGCCAAACCGGTCTTGGTCTCTTCGTCCTCTTCTTAAAGAGCACCTTTCAGCATTTAATATAATACCGGTGTGGTGCTGATGAAGTCCTTTAGCTTTTTCTTATCTGTGAAGCTCTTCTTTATCTGCCCTTCAATTCTGAATGATAGCTTTGCTGGGTAGAGTAATCTTGGTTGTAGGTTCTTGCTATTCATCACTTTGGATATTTCTTGCCACTCCCGTCTGCCCTGTATAGTTTCTGTTGAGAAATCAGCTGACAGTCGTATGGGTGCTCCCTTGTAGGTAATTGTTTTTCTCTTGCTGCTTTTTATATTCTCTTTGTCTTTTGCTCTTGGTATTTTAATTATGATGTGTCTTGGTGTGGTCCTCTTTGGACTCCTTTTGTTTGGGGTTCTGTGGACTTCCTAGACTTGCAAGTCTATTTCTTTCACCAGGTGGGGGAAATTTTTGTCATTATTTCTTCAAATAGGTTTTCAGTATCTTGCTCTTTCTCTTCTTCTGGCATCCCCATAATTCTGATGTTGGTATGCTTGAAGTTATCCCAGAGGCTCCTTATACTATCTTCAAGTTTTTTTATTCTTTTTTTCTTTTTTCTTTTCCAGTTGAGTGTTTTATGTTTCTTTGGATTTCAAATCTTTGACTTGATTCTTGCATTCCTCTAGTCTGCTGTTAGGTCTCTGTATAATATTTTTTATTTCAGTCAGTGTATGTTTAATTTCTAGTTGGTCCTTTATCATCTCCTCTTGGGTCTTGCTAAATTTATCCTTCTTTTCTAGGAAATTCTCAAAAAACTTTATAACCGTGGTTTTGAACTTTATATCCAGTCATTTGTTTTCCTGCATTTCTTTCATTTGTGATCTGTTCCTTTGTCTCTGCATTTTCGCTGCTTCCCTGAATTGGTAGAGTAGCTTTGTGCGCTAGGTGTCCTATATGGCCCAGTAGCTCCGCCTCCCCAGTTACCTGAGGTGGACTCTCTTGGTACACCTCTCTGTGGACTGTGTGTATAGTACTGTAGTCTTAATTGTTGTTGGTATCACTAGGGAGAATTGATCTCCAAGCCAATTGGTTATGAGGATCAGCTGTGTCTATGCTGGGAGAACTTCTATTCTGAAGACACCCTTATGAGACAAGACTTGCAAAATTGCACAAGCCTCCGTGCTCGGCTTGGATGGGTGGAGTCTCAGGGCTGAGCAGACAGCCTTGGCTTCCAGTCAGCCCTGCCCTGTGAGGCTCCTGGGTCTCAGTGTCCCTTGATAATCACTGCAGCCCTCTCTGCTCATACTGGTGCCTGTGCCTCCAGACCTCTGCCTTTCACGTCTTCTCTGAGTTTCTGGACGCTCTAGGGACCCTATGAGTCTGGTCCCTAGGGTCTTGCCCGAAACTGAGGTTCAATGCAATCAGAACTGGAGTTCAGTGTAGTTGGGAGGTTCCATCTTCCTCCTGCTAGAGAAAGCCAGCGGCACAATCAGCAGAAAGTCCTCTCTGCGTGCACTCTCAAGCATGCCTCAAGGTCTAGAGCACTCTAGACCTCTGCCTTTCATGGATCCCCTAAGTTTCTGTGCACTCCTCCCTTTTCATGACTGTCCATACTCCCTCCATATGAGTTTTGCCTGGAACTGGGGTTCAGTGCAGTTGGGAGTTTTCTTCTCCCTCCTGCTAGAGGAAGCCAGCCAGGCCTTCCACCGCCCATCTTCTCCATAAGCATGTCTCCATATCTCAGCTTTTTGCAGCTCCTCTGAGTCTTCATGAGCCCCTCTCTTTCCCTCTAGTTGTAGAATTTCCACTCATCCAGCTTTCCTGTGGTTCTGGATGATGTCTGTTCTGTCTTTTAATTGTAGTTTGAAATTGTTGTGCGAGGCAACAGTTTAGGTGTTCACCTATGCCACCATCTTGGTTTCTCCGCAAATATTTTTAAAAGAGCTTATTCGTCAACCTAACAATTCCCCTTCTAAATGTCTATTGTATACACAAAAAAGTATTTCTATCTGGTTTTGGAATAGGATAATGCTGACCTCATTAAAATGAAATTGTGAATCTTCCATTCTTCTGAATTTTTTGAATATTTTGAGAAGGATAGGTGTTAGTTTTTCTCTGAATATTTTATAAAATTCACCTGTGAAACCATCTGACTTTTATTTGTTGAGAGTTTTTGTGTGCTTGTTTGTTTTGTTTTCTGCTTCAGTTTCACTAGTTGTAATATATCTATTCAGATTCTCTGATTCTTCCTGATTCAATTTTGGAACATCATATGATTCTAGGAATTTATCCATTTCATCCAGATTGTCCAATTTGTTGGCATATAATGTTTTCTTACAGTCCATTGTATTTCTGTGGTGTCAGTTGCTACTTCTCCTCTTTCATTTCCACTTTTATTTATTGGGGTCCTCTTTCTCTTTTTCTTGGTGAGACTGGTTAAAGTTGTGTCAATCTTGTTTATCTTTTCAAAGAACTAGCTCTTGGTTTCATTGATCTTTCATTTTTTTAATTGCTTCCTTAATTTTTCTCTGATCTTTATTATTTCCTTTCTTCTACTCATTTTTGGTTTTATTTATTGTTTTCTTCCAAGTTCCTTTAAGTGTACAGGTAGAGTGTTTATTTGAGATTTATTTTGTTTCCTGGGATAGGCCTATCATGCTATAAATTTCCCTCTTAGGATTGCTTTTCCTGTATTTGATAGATTTTAGGTTGTTGTGTTCTCATTTTCATGTTTCATGGTATCTTTTCTTTCTCCTGTGAGTTCATTTTTAACCCATTCATTGTTTAATAATATGTTATATAGCCTCCATGACTTCGTGTGTTTTTCTGTCTTTTTCTTATGGTTGATTTCTAGTTTCATACCATTTTTGTCAAAGAAGACAAATGATATGATCTCCATCTTCTTAAATTTATTGAGACTTTTTTTGTGTCCTAACCTGGTCTATCCTAGAAAATATTCCATGTGCACTGGAAAAGAATGTTTAGTCTGCTTCTTTGAGATGAAATGCTCTGAATATATCAGTTAAATCCATCTGATCTAGTATGTCATTTAAGGTGACTGTAGTCTATTTTGTCCTCCCTCCAAAGGAGCCCAGGATGAGTTACTGCAAATAAAAATGTTGCACATTTCCCTTTAAGAGTGTGTCCATGTCTCAAGCAGATTCCAACTCTCCTTAGTGGACATAAACCCCACTGCATTTCACAGCCAGCTGGATGTGGGCACCTCTTCCTGGCTCTGCTGCTCTGGTCTGGGGAGCCTGTCCTGGGATTTAGGCTCCATGCTTCTCAAGGGGAACCCCTCGCAGATGAGATCTCTCTCTGGAACCTCAGCTGCCCCCTCTGGGAGCCGGGCCAGTCCTTTTTGCCCTTGATTCTTCTTGCCATTCTTTTTTTTCTTTTTAAATACATTTTTATTGATTTCACAGAGAAATAGAAACATCAATGATGAGAGAATCATTGATCAGCTGCCTCCTACACACCCCACACTGGGGGATTGAGCCTGCAAACCAGGCATGTGCCTTTGGCTGGAATCGAATCCAGGACCCTTCAGTCTGCAGGCTGACACTCTATCCACTGAGCCAAACTAGCTAGGGCTTATCAGTCTTGATGTGGCTTCTTATGTAAATCCTTGGTTATAAGACTCCTCTTCCGTTAAGTGTTCACAATGATCATTCTTTTTTAAAAAAGTATGTATTGTCGAGACCGGTTTGGCTCAATGGACAGAGCGTCCGTTGGCTTGCGGACTGAAAGGTTCCAGGTTCGATTCCAGTCAGGGGCATGTACCTTGCTTGCGGGCACATCTCCACTGTGGGGTGTGCGGGAGGCAGCTGATCGATGTCTCTCTCTCATCGATGTTTCTGACTTTCTATCTCTCTCCCTTCCTCTCTGTAAAAACTCAATAAAATATATTTTAAAAAATAAAAATAAAAATATGTGTTTTTATTGATTTCCAAGAGGAAGGGAAAGAGAAAGAGAAACATCAATGATGAGAGAATCATTGATCGGCTGCCTCCTGCATACCCTCTACTGGGATTGAGCCTGCAACCCGGGCATGTGCCCTTGATTGCATTCAAACCTGGGACCCTTCAGCCAGCAGATTAATGCTCTATCCACTGAGCCAAACCAGCGAGGGCCAGGATGGTTATTCTTTAATTTAGTTGTATTCCAGTGTGGTCCTGGGAGGAGGTGACGGTAGATTCCACTTATTCTGCTGCTATCTTGAAAGAACCATACTTTTATTTTTTATGGAAGACTAACCTTTTACTCCTAATTAACCATAAGCTGCACCTTTCCTTTCTGGAAATTGGTTTAAATCCGATTATTTTAAAAATTATTAACTGTTTATGAAGATATTTTTCCTGTATGGGAAAATATAGAAACAATCTACTTTCCAGCTCTGACAAAGCTTTCAAGATAATGAAAATCAAGCAGGCTTATTAAAAGATAAATAATCCAAATAAAAGCAACTTCTCTACAATACCAAGGAATCAAATCTGTACATAAGTAGGTGCCATTGGATGTGACCAGGGCTGGCCTCCTACACGTGGAGTGCAGCCTTTGCATGGGGCCCTGGTGTCAGATGCTTCCTCACCTCGTGTGT
Organism: Lasiurus borealis; assembly: GCA_004026805.1. NCBI lineage: Eukaryota > Metazoa > Chordata > Mammalia > Chiroptera > Vespertilionidae > Lasiurus > Lasiurus borealis. Next base: position 11,608 of record PVJN01049749.1, read on the forward strand.
GATTCAGTGCTCTGCTGTTGCTGTCTGAAATTCTTCATCATTTCATATCTGAGCTTCTGTTATATAAGTGAAGTCTGATGGGAAAATGGAGCTTGTGTGTGAGCAAAGGAGATAGGCTGGTGTCAGCACACAGATGTGCGGGTCTAGGCACATGGGCATGGAGGAAGTGGGCAGCATGACTGACATTCATGCAACAGTCCTGGGCAACATGGGGCCCTAACAGGGTGGCAGGATGAGGCCTGAGCCCAGATTGGTGGTAGCAGGGATATAAATGATAAGAAATCCCTGACCCCTTGCCCATCCATTTCTACTTACTCGTGAGCTGTTCCACAAGTTGGCCCAGAGTCAGCAGGACAGATTTATGTCCCCCTTTTTGTTCCACATCTCGCTATGCTGTGACTTGTCTCCACCTCTTTACTGAAACTAAGGACAGAGAAGTGTCATGTGAGGGCAAAAGAGGAAATGAGGATGATGCGGAGGTCCTGGCTGAGTTGTCCGTGCGAGTGGTGGCACCGGTGGGAGGTAATGGATCCAGAAAGAGGACTGGGCCTGTAAAGGGAGAAGATGAGTCAGTGGCGTTCTGTAATGGCCGCTGAAATAACCCAGAGAGGAGAAGCTGACGAACACATGGCAGAAAAGAAGGGGAGAGGGGGCAGAACCAGGATGATGATCCGAATGAGGAGAGGGGGAGAGGCTGGACCTCAGAGAAGGATTTGCTTCTGCTGAGAGGTGAGGGTGGTGATGCGAACCCAGAGAGAGGGATGGGGAACAACAGTGCAGTGTTCAGAGGGGCAGAGCCACCCATTCTCCACCCCGAACCTCTCCCAGAGAGAAGCAGACCACAGGATCTGAGGAGTACTTTATTTTTTATTATTTCAAAGGCAAGGAGAAAGGTCAAGATGATGGAGGGAGGAAGGGAAGGAGAGAGAGATGGGGAAATATATCTGTTGTTCACTTCATCCGTGTGTTTGTTGGTTGATTCTTGTGCCTCAACTGGGGCTTGAGCCTGCAATGCATCTGGATGACACTAATCTGAGTTACCTGGCCAGGGTGAGAAGTACTTTAATTTAAAACTGCAACAAACAGCCCTGGCTGGTGTGGCTCAGTTGGCTGGGGCATCATGCTGTATGCCACAAGGTTGTGGTTTTGATTCCCACTTAGGGTACTTACCTAAGTTGTGGATTTGATCCCAAGTTTGGGGCAGGTCTGATCCCTGGTTGGGGCCCCATACAGAAGGTAATCAATTGATGTTCTCTGTCACATCAATGTTTCCCTCCCTCCTTCTCCTCTCTCTAAAATCAATAGGCATATCTTCAGGTGAGGATTGAAAGATAAGATTAAAAAAAAAAATAAAACTGCAACTAACAGGACAAAAGATGTGCTAATCCTCAGGAAAGAGGGCATAGTGGGCCCTGGGCAAGGAGAACAGGGGACCCCATGTGGCTCTAAGTCCTGGGTTCAACAGGTACAGCTGCTTGTGTGTGTGTGTGTGTGTGTGTGTGTGTGTGTGTGTGTGTGGCGGGGGTTACTTGCTCGAACTGAGAAAGAGCAGAGTCAGGGAGGAGCCTCCAGCCAGGGCCAGCCTCAGTCCTCCCAGACTGAGACTATGGGAGGGGGGAAGGACCACTCACGTCAAAATCGTTGGAATTTGTTGATGAGGCACTGCATGGTGACTGAAACAGAGAAGAGCACACTTCAGACACAACGATACAGAACCCCTGCCTTTTGAACCCATGGGACGGGCCTAACCCAATAACCTGAGCCCCCTATCCAAACCAGTCAGCTCTCAGACTGACCCTCCCCCACACCACCACCCAATCACTCAAGTAAAAGGTAGATAGATATGTATTCTAAATAGGAACACAGGTATGAACAGTTCTCAAAATGTGGCATGTATCAGGATCATTTAGAACTGGTGTGGACATGTACACTCCCTGCCAAGCAGCCCTTAAAGAGAAAAGAAATGTGGTATCTCCAAAGGAACAGAAATTCATTGTGGGCAGTGACAACGTGTAACTCATATAATAAATTTCCCCATGGAGACATGAGAGAGAGGAGGGGAGGGGAGAGAAGAGGAAGGGAGGGGAGGGATGCACAGAAGGTTCCAGGTCCAGGTCTGCCAGTCTCCTTCCGAGAGGAACATTGACCCCTGGGCAGCGCCCTACACTCCCAGGCCCATACCACCCCATGTTCTGCACTAGGATGCCCGGGTCTTCCCCTACCCCAGCCAGAGGTTGCTCATACCAAGTTGATTTTTCAGTTCATCGATCTCTCTCTGGAGCACAAGACACTAAACCAGGCAGCAGGAGAGAAAGACATTGTTAGTGTATTCCTGCCTCCTTTCTCTGCTCACTCCCTCTCTGGCACCTACCCCACATCCCAAAGCCCAGTGGCTAGACTAAAATAGGACCGTGGGTGGGAAGAAAGTAGCCTCCCTCCGTGGTGGTGGTGGGGGGGACAATCTAAGTCTGTTTAACCTGGACGTAAACCTGCTGCCTAGATTACAGAGCATTACTTGAGGGCAGTCCTGTGCTCCAGGTAGTAGTTGCTTCTCTTCCTGCGGTGTTAGATTACGACGTGGTCCCTGTTTACCTGAAAGAGAACACAACATTCAGCTCCCAAGCCCAGGAGAGAGGCAGGAAGGGCCCAGCAGGATGTGTGGTGAGGCAGAATCTTCCTCTGTGGACAAGTTGCCTCTGCTCTGCCCAGCATTTGTGCCTTTCTCCCCAGGGTGGCCTTCTCAGGAGCCATGGCTTCAGACCAGCCCTAGTTACTCAGTTTCCCCGACCCCGGGGAGAACTGTAGGGGTAGGCATAGATGGCTGGGAGCCAGACTGGGGTCCTGAGAGGGGAAGAGCCAGAGTTTCCCCTCCAAATCCCCCTCCCCCAAAGCCAAACCCTCTAGACTCAACCTGAGGGTGGGGGCACTCTGGACTTGACTCCTTCGTGGGCTAGAGCCAAAAGCTGTACATGTCCTGCAACTGGAAAGGTTTTAGTCTTGGGCTCTCCTCCGCTGTATTCTCCAAAATGCACTGACAGGTGAGATTTCGGCCCTCTCCTGTTTGTTGAAATCTAAAACACACATTTCTGACTGGTGAGAGGTGTGTGTGTGTGTGTGTGTGTGTGTGTGTGTGTGTGTGTCTGTGTGTCTGTGTGTGCATGTGTATGTGTAGGAGCTAGGATAAGGCAGGGAATAGTTAAATAAAAACCTAATGTCAGCCCCCTCCTTCCCAGCCCTGCCTTTACCACGTCCCTCCATTCAAGCCCCACCCTCACCACGCTATTCCCTCCAAGCCCCGCCTTCACCACGCCCCCTCCATTCCAGCCCTGCCTTCACCACACCCCTCCATTCAAGCCCCACCCTCGCCACGCCCCTCCCTCCAAGCCCCGCCTTCGCCACGCCCCCTCCATTCCAGCCCTGCCTTCACCACACCCCTCCATTCAAGCCCCACCCTCGCCACGCCCCTCCCTCCAAGCCCCGCCTTCGCCACGCCCCCTCCATTC
>PVJN01049750.1:0-15087 GCA_004026805.1 Lasiurus borealis
TGAAATGAATAAAATCTTTTCCTTAACATTAGCGTTTATAAAGGGAGGTTATCACATGTCAGATATATGACACTGGAAATAGCAGACAGAAAAATGTAAGAAGCTTCATGACAGATGTCATCTTTATTCCTAAAGATAGAGGTAAATTTGCTATGGGTAATGCATTACAAAGCAAATTAAAACTAAATCTCTGCAAGTGTCAAATTTCTCTCTCACCTATAGTCTCCCAAAATTGAATGATTTGGGTTTCAAGGGAAGGAGAGTGATGGTATATTATTAAAGAAGCTACTGAATCATCTTATCCGGAGGTCATCTGCTCATTTCAAGGTCCTAATCCAATTTTTGAGTTTGTCCCAACAAAGGCAGCTGAGTATTTCCCACTTCATCTAGCTGGCACAGTGGGGAATTAATGCATTCTTATATCAAATGATATTTTTATTATATTGCATTTGTCTCTTCTAATCCTTTTGGGGGCACCGATTATTAGCTCTTTCGATATGAAGCATTTTCAATTGCTTGGTAGGACTTTTTTAAACAGACATGAAATTTAGAAAAAAAATTGAAGTTAGATCTCCTTTCCTCTTTTCCTTGCTAAGTGCAAACCTTTTATCATCGGTGGTTTTTCACAGAGCAGTATATGGTTTTCTTAGTGCATACATTTTTGACATTAAATTTCTACATGTAAAAATGAAACATAATAAAATACTTCCTATGTGGAAAGTATATTCACATTAGTTATTAATACTTAAACCACAATCTATTTTGAAGTGCTTATTTAATATTATATAAAACAAATACACATGTTCCCATTTCAATTAGCTCATTACTCTAAAAAAATGCTTTTTAATGGCCTTGGCCATGAATGTGGTGGAACCAGGTCCTCTAAATAGAGGCTGAGTAGAGTTAGCCTGCTGCTGGATGATGACAGTATTGGGATTTTCCTTATACATTCATAAGTGTAACTTACACTTTGTTGTTTTAAGTTCATACAAAAGCACATACTTTTTTTAAAAAAAAATATACAATTAATGATCTTTTAAAGCTAGAAGAAACATCTATATACATAAAAGCATAAGCAACTGTTACAACTGGTCGACCAGCAGTAGCTATGACATGCACTGACCACCAGGGGGCAGATGCTCAATGCAGGAGCTGCCCCCTGGTGGTCAATGGGCTCCCACAGCCAACCTCCTACAGCTGGCTAATCTTCCCCTGTCCCTCCCCGCCTCTGGATGCCATCCCTTCCCACTGGCCAGCAGGCCCCAATCAGCGCTGATCACCAGCCAGGCCAAGGGACCCCACCCATGCACAAATTTGTACACTGGGCCTCTAGTATTGGATATAAAACAATATAAAAAATGTTAAATATAACAAGAATTTTGATCATGTGAGATAAATCAACAGATTTTGAAATACAAGTAATAATATTCCATAGAAAGCCAATAAAGCTCAGCTCTTAACCTATTCCTAATACAGAGAGAGAGCTAGTATGTGGCCATTGATTGGTGTGTGTGAGCACAGGAGGAATGTGCAGAACACACTCTCTCCTTAAGGGCAGGGCTCACAGCCCTCTTCTTTCTGATTGGCTGGTACCCAGGCCTGATTGGTCAATGCTGCCAAACAGGTCTTTAAACTTTATCAGCATTATTTCTGCTTTCAGGGGCTATTCAAAATTTGCTTCAGACATGTTCAGACCACAAAGAGCCAAGAAAGAAGGATTCCCACAATAAAAGTAGTTTCTTTTCCTCCAATTTGCAAAAATTCTGTACGTTGGATGGACTAAATGAAGAAAGAGACAATGCCCAGGTTGATTTGTCAACGTCTATATGAGATAAATGTAGAGGTCTGCAGAAAGCACTTATTTTGCCATTTGGGGTTCATCTGCTATTTAGAATTTATTGGCCTTCTTGAAATTTTGATGAAGAATTCTAGATTTTCCATAGATTCCTGATGCCATATATCTATCTACCCTACTTACAGATTGTAAAATATTACGATAGTTTACAAAGCAAGTTGTGAACTTCTTACTCTGGAGAAATTTATAAGTAGGGTTTCCTCTGATCAGGAATAGCAAGGGCAGGAGTCTGTAAGCCTGTAAGCCGGGCAATGTAGTAAAGCATCTATCAGTTTTGTTTGGCCTTTTAAATAATTGTTTTACAAAGAGGAAATGAGATCAGGAAGAAAGGCCCAATATAGCCTGATGACTTAATGGGTGATAAAGTACATTGGAACTTTTAACATTTTCTTCTGAATAGTTGCCTCTGTGTCATGAACCAGGTATCACACAGAAGAGGAAATTCAGCAGTTGTCAGTTAGAGTGGCAGTAAAATATAAAGGTTAAGAACAGAGTGTGGAGCCAGGCTTAGCCTGGGTTTGGACCCCAGCTGTGCCTTGGAGTAGCTGTGTGACTATGGGAAAATTACATAAACTCTGAGCCCTCAGTTTTATCTTCTACAAAATGAGATATAACAACTTACCTCATAGGGTTTAACAACCTGCATGATGACTGGTTTATCTTATCCTACATAATAAAAGTGTAATATGCAAATCGTCCCCTGGGGCGAACTGGCGACAGGGAGTTCCACCATTTGCTATGATGTGCACTGACCAACAGGGGGCGGTGAGGTACATGGTGGGCATCGGTGATGCAGTGCTGGCAGCGGGTGGCAGTGAAGGTGCTGCAGGCCCAGGTGGGCCCCTGGACTGCGGGAGCAGGTGAGTGGGTGCCGCCAGGCCAAGGTGGGTGAGAGGGGGAGCCTGATTGCCCCTCCAATCATCCCTGCAGATGATGACCACTGGCAACTCTGACACTTCCATTACAGAAAAGGGTAATAGCTATATTACAATATTTCTTCTAATTATGTTCCTTTCAATGTGCACAAATCTGTGCCCTGGGCCACTAATAGTAAATAATAAATATTAGCTGTGCTATTTTCACATATTCTGAATTCTAAGCCATTCCCTCCTACCCATTTCTCTACTTATATTCTTCCCCGCTTTCCATGTACATGGCATTTGACCTTATAGGATCACCTCTCCCTTTTTTGTGTTTTTCTTACTGAGCTATTTGATATTCAGGCCTCTCTGCCTGGGTTCCTTCCACTAATATTCAGGCACAATTTCTTCTTCTATCTCGAGCCTCCCATCACAAAATATGCCACCCTTGTGGCACAGTTCCATTCCTCCTACTGTAACTTAGTGCTCATGGCATAAACCTGACCTGGACATTTCCATACTATTTATAAGTAAATCTCCTTAAATGAAATTTGAGAGACCAGGTTATGGGTTCCCCAAATCTGATTTTATTTTTCTCTTTCCCAGGACACAGGAAAGCTACATATCTCAGCCTCCCTTTCATTTAGGCTGAGTCCAAATCACTGGGTCAGGATTCTAGTGCAGTGGTGGTGATGTGCTCCACTGCTGTAACCCCCCTAAGTGATTGTCCAAGCTCTCTCCTCCCTTGAAAGCCTTGGGGGTCTGAAGTTTAGAAAGGAGACTGGATGCCAGAGTCACTCTTGGAGGAAAGCTACTGAGGAAAGTTACCTGAACTACATTGGACTATAACGTGAGAAATAAATCTTAATTGTGTACATTTCATGGTATTTTGGTGTATTGCATCAATTAATTTAGATTACAGAGAATAGAAGTATTTGGTAGAATGTAAATTTACTATAATAATGCTATAATAGAGTTTGAATGTAGAGTTTTACTGAATTCATTATGGAGTTTACTACTAAGTAGCTGAGCAGAATGTTGTAGAGAAAAGGATAGGAACTGTAGAATGCCATAGAACCAGATTCAATCTCTGTCTCGAGCATGTATAACTTTGACATTAATATGTTCCTTCTCTGGAATCCAAATAATACTTTTTCTCATAGTGTTATTGTGTAAGTTAACTAAAACATAATTAAGTAACTCTTTTCTACCTCTATACCCTTTCCAAAATTCCAATATTTCCAATCCAGTATTTAATTTCTGTGATTTTTCATTCTAGACTGCTTCTCATGAAGTTGACTTTATAGGAGTGCTGGACTAAAGTCTTGACAATAAAGGCTAGCAATTTGGTCCAGAGAAAATATCCATTTCCTTAATTTGTGTCCAAATAAAAGAAAATCATTATAAAATTTTATATGTTGAAAGTAGTACTTATTAGAGAACAATTTTGCCTTTATTTAGTGCATTATTCAGAATGTCCCCAAGTTAGAAAGCTATGCCAGGCTCCTGGCACAATTGTGAAAATACTGTATTTAATTAAAATGGGAATTTCTGAAATGATTACTATATAATTTATATTTCAAAATCTTACATAAAGTTTTAACCCATGCAATATTGATGAGTTAATTTTCCTTTTCCCCATCCCATCTTAACAACTAGAATAACCATCTCTATGTGAAATTATTTGAGGTGGGCCATTGGCAGAATGAATACCAGTAAAGATAAAAATACTGAGTAGCACCGAATTTTTAACCCTCTCTGTTTGCACACACACAATGCTACTGGGGCACTCAATATAAACGCACATTTCAAAGACACACCTGTGAGAGTTGCCATTGTTACCTGCTATTTAATATTTATACAAATTGTGAATAGTTTATGCCATATAAAGTGGTGACTTTTTAAATTAAAAAACATGAGCTAACACATAACTTATTCAATTAAAGGGCAAATGTGGCCAAATTTTACATTAGGCACACAAGAAAGGAAAATTAAAAATTCAACAGATATTACATTGTAAGTTTACAGATCTTGGTCCTACATTGCATAGTAACGTATCTTAAAGTTCTATATTGCAACAGACTAAGCACTCTATGATACAGCTTTCCTTTTATAAAATGAGTAAACTCTTCTCATCAATTATCAAATAGATGCCCCTGAAAATGGACAGAGAGACCACATGCGCTCTTGGTCTTCAATGCTTTCTGACCTTTGCTCACCATTTCTTCTTTTCTTTTCTCTTTCTTCTCACCTTCCCAACCTTTCATTTCCATTCAAGTTATATCCCAACACCTTTACTCCCTGCTCCCAATGTGGCATTGCATTTTACATAGAGTTTGGTTCTGAAGTCAATGAACAAAGTGAAAAGTTGTATAAAGTCAGAAGTTTCCTCAGGAATAAAAATCCCTTAATTCCCACTTAAAGTACAATATGCATGACCATTTGCATGCACGTTTGAGGCTGATATATGGTCCAACTCAGCTAGTTTTTTCTCCAGCCTAGGAACAGATTGCTGTTTTCTCAGTTAAACACCTGATGAAGTAGTTGGCTTGCATTTAGGGGCCATGTTGTAAAAAAAAAATGTATCTTTAAACACTTGAATCACACTCTGCATGGTGAGATGCTCATACTATGAGAGCGATTCAGGAATGAGACCAACTTAGGGAACATGAGATTCACATCTCTCTTCCTGCGCTCCCTGGGGCATATGCTCAGTGGAACGCGGGATAGAATCTCCCACACTATTTACATTCTCCTCTTTCCCTCTCTCTCCTTCTGGCAAAGTAAGCAGAGTTGAGTATGGACGAGAACTTTATATGTATTAAGGGAAAATCCTACTCAGAACCACAGCTTTTTCTAAGAAGGGCAGCTCCTGTTCAAGGGAATTCCGGGGCTTCTATTGCTGCCATGTGCTGTAACAGCAATTGGTAGCAGAGGGAACTGCCTTCCAGGTTAGGGGCATACAAAAATGAATGTCCACTTGCATCAAGAAGTATGGAAGCTCAGGAGAGCTGACTTGCTATATATCATGGTTTTCCAACCTTTTCTCTATTGACAGTTTGGATCATAGAGTTCTTTGTTGGGTGGGCTCTCCCATGCATTTAGGATAGTCAGCGGCATCTCCAGACTCAAGTCACTTGGTGCCTGTGATAACCACACTCCCCTCAAAGAAGCTCTGAAAACCAAAAATGTCTCCAGACTTGCCAAATCACCCTTGAGGAGCGAAATCATCCCTGACTGAGAAACACTGTTCTATGTGATACAGTGAAAAGACTTTAACAACCTTGGGAGGAAATTCTAGATGGATGAAGTGAAAGAGGCAATATGGGATGGTGATGGGAGGAGCTTTCTAGATAGTGCAAGGCTAGGCACTATGTGAGGCAAAGTAACCTCTAAAAACTCCTTAGTAAGGAGATGGTTGAAGGTTTCTAAAAGATAGATATGTCTAAACTCCCATTTGAATCTGTTTTCTGTTATATGAACTCCATTTCATTCCCCCAAACCTTCAGTAAATTCTATTGTAAACTCCGACACCATGTGATAGCAGTTAGGGAATAAGTTCCCTACCTGAATTGACATTATTTGCAACAGGGACTGTCCACATGGCAATGTTACTAAATGACATCTTAGAACCAAAGTAAGCCTTCCAAACATCTTTGGATTTGTACAAAAAGTTGTCTATGGGTTTTAAAAACTCTTAACTATATCTTCAGGGGCAAGGGCCTTGCAAAGGTTTTATGACTTGTGGGTTTCCTGAGCCACACAGAGATTCTGTCCCTCCACTGAGCATATGCCCCCGGGTACGCAGGAAGAGAGAATCTCATATTCCCTCAGAATCTCATATCCTCTCATTCCTTGGATTCAGGAATGAGACCATGGCAGTATTACAATACGCTCAAGGCAGCCAGGGCTCCAAGGGCTGAGGCAGCTGGGGCTGCAAAGGCCTACCCTTGCACAAATTCCATGCTTTGGGCCTCTAGTGTCATATAAATCTTTCTCAGGCACTGCTCATTCCCTTTATCCCTCACCCTCAAAAATCTCACTGTCTCTTTTGCTTCTCCATCTTAGATACTCCTCTATTATCCTGTCACAATGTTCCATATATCCTACAAAATAAAAGGCTAATATGCAAATAGACCAAATGGCAGAACAACCAGTGGCTATGGCGGGTGCTGACCACCATGGGGCTTGCGTAGAACATGGCTGGAGTCGGCCACGATGAGATGGTGGAGCAGGTGAGCAGGGGTGCCAGACCAAGGTGGGGCACCAGTCACTGTCATTGAGGCGAGCCTCTGATGTTTACTGAAAAGTCTTTGCTCCCACATGCTGCAATCCCACCCAGTGCTCGCACCCACTGCTGGAGCCGCAGCTGCTGCTTACAGTCAGTGCTGATACCAGCCCTGCTCTCACTCACAGCCGGTGCCAGAGTCTCCACTCACACTCGCTGCCAATGCACAGTGCCAGTCCCGAAAACTTGGCACCATCAGCAGGTGTGAGTGGCTGCTGTTAGCCACGAGGGCTGAGGCAGGAGGGGCTGGGCAGGGGCGGGGAGGATGGGCTAAGACCTGTATCCACTGCAGTCTCATAGCCCACAGTTCTTTTCAAAGTGCACGAATTCGTGTACCGGGCCCCTAGTTTTTTTTTATAAAAATTTCAGCTGCATCCCTTTGCCACCTTCCCAAATCTATAATCTAGCTGGTTATAGATTTGGAAGACTTCCTCTTCTCTCAGCCCACTCTTCTTTTAGGGTCAGGTTTAAATTATTTCCTTAACACATTCTTCTCTTAATTACTACTTCGCTAATCAGGTCGAAAGCTCTCCTTCCTAAAGAGAATAGAGAGTCTTTCATTACCATATCTTCAGGTCTTATTTTATTCTATTTCAATATATAGATTCAATAATACTAGTTCTTACAGTAAAATAAATAGTTTATTTATATTTCTTTGGGGCAGTTATTATTTTCTATTCACTGTGATAGCAATTAGTGTACATAGTATATTTACCCCTAGATGAAGAGCTCTTTGAAAGCAGGAACTGTATCTTAACATAATAATTGGGCCATAACAGTAGTTAAGTAATTAATTATTTTTTTTTCTATTTCTTCCTAAAATAATTTAAAATGGCTTAGGACACTAAATACTGGCTAATGACTTAAATTAGAACAAAGTGAGAAAAAGATAGTAGAAACCTAAGAATAGTAGGTTATTAATAAGTCCTTGCTAAAAAGTAAATCAATTTTCAAAAAGAATGGCCAGTGAGTTAGTTCAATTTTAGAACAAACTGTATTTGCTTTCTCACTCACAACTCTGTCCCAGTGGGGATGTCCATACCTCATCTCTTCCTTTCCTCCCTATCTTCTCCATTTCCCAAATCTGGCCAGGCTTTATTATGTGGTCCATTAGAAACTTCCATCTTCTTCCACAACTGTACCTTCCTGACCACAGAGGTGGTTCTAGGCATGGGCACTGGACTCCAGCCAACCCACATCTTTCTCTGGGATATTTGGAGCTGGAGCAAAAGGTAAGAGCCTTTCTCCATGGATGGTAAGCTAGAAATCTGCTGAATCACCACAGTCCCTGGGTAGAGAAAGCTGAATTTTCAGAAGAAGCCAATCTATAGAAAGAAGCAGAGATCAGAAACACAGAGATAATTCTAATGCTATTTGAACCATTGGTTTTTATTTCTGAGAAATCACCCTTAAAGCTTCCCTCATCCCCTGCCTTTTCAAAGTATATTTGTTAGAGCTCTTTTTGATTTTTCTTGAATTAAGTCCAAACCCTTGAGTCTGACAATATAGCATTTTCAGCACCCAGTCAGCCTTATCTTGCTTCTAAATTCTCAGTGGAGAGCTGCCTTCTCCCAGACACCAGACTCATTCTTTCCTCTGTGGTTTTCTTAGTTATTTCCTTACCTTGAATGACCTCCTGCCTCCTCTCCCTGTAATACTAATTCTAGCCTTTCTCCAGGGTCCAATTCAAGATCTAGCTCCTCTATTAAAACCTTCTTGATTGATCTTTTTCTTCTCCAAACTATTGTAGTCCTTATATCCCCAGCTTTTATTATGATGTTTGAAACATTTATTTTTCTGCTTTGGTTTGTTCTCTTATGTGTTTTGTGTTAGAGAAATATTTTGGTTTGTTTATTACCTACAAACTTAACTATCTTTAAGAAACAGCATCTTCCCATTTGTTTGTTAGCACCTTGATTTGTGTGAGTATGGACAGTTTGGGGTGAGGATTGAAGGGGAATTAAATTGGTCCACATTAAAAAGAGAGCATAATATGAGGCTCTTGCCAGCTATTTGGAAAAGAAGTGAGAAGGAGAGAGAGTAGACAGCATAGCAGTGAAGCAGAAGAAGACTGTGTATAAGCCAATGTTATCATTCTCCAGGATCCTCAATTACTCAAGGAATTGACATAATATCATAGAATCCATGGAGTGTGTGTGTGTGTGTGTGTGTGTGTGTGTGTGTGTGTGTATTTCCCCCCCTGGAAATTGGTGAAGTGATAGAGATTTGGGTATAAATTGTCAAGGGTAAAAACAAAAGCAACCCAATATATGCATGTGCCATAGAGAGTAACCATGAAAGATATAGCTCCTCGGTATTTGCAGAAAGCATGAGAAGAATTTTCAAATTCAACCAGGTCTGCACCTGGGGATTCAAGCCAGGGGACAGGAGGTCCCAGCAAACAAGTAACCATTAATTTAGTGTTATACACATTAGTCTTGCTTTTACACCTTGATGATAAGTTTCATGACATAGGGATTATGTCTTCTACCTCAGAGATGCTTATGCTATGTCAGGCTCAAAGTAAATGTTTTCATCCACTGTCTTTTCACTTCCAGTGCTTCCTCTTTATCAATTCTCTGCTATATAGCAAAAGTAGGAGAAGGAAGAGGAGGACAGGAGAGGAGAAGAATAGTCTTCTGCTAGTGAACAAACTCTTCCATCATCTGGTTTCATCTGATTTATCGGATTTCACCTCCTCTAACCCAACATGATTCACTTTTTCAGAGTTCCTCTCTGTCTACCCACAGAACGTGGACTCTCATTTGACTGTTTTTTTGTTATGTTGTTGTCCTTACCTAAACACTCTCTATTTTCTTTTTTACTTACCAAATTCTACTTGTCCTCAAATTCTAGCACAAGATACAGTTCCTCCAGGAAAACTGTTAGAGCTATCAATCACTCTCCAATTACTTTATTCTACCACTTGTGCCATGTCACACCAATTATCGCTCTAGTGATTTTTATGAAGGCTAATCTTCTCATAAGCACCTTGAGGACTGAAGGAGTGATATTATAGATCTGATACACTTAGCAAGTGTTTAAGAAGTCCCTTCCCCAAGTGGATTCATAAAGGGTAGGATTTTGGTTTCCTATACGTTCCTCAATGCTAGAATATTGCCTGAAAATAGTGGGTACAGAAGAATATTTGTCTAGTGAATGAATGAATATTAGTCTACCAAACTTTATGACTCCCAGTAGCAAAGACCAGTCTTTTCGGTTTTTCTTCCCCATCTAATATTTAAGGCATTTTTCTCAATCTCTTGAATCTAATAAGTAGTTCTTCTGTTGTTAGATTTTCCAGTTTTTTTTTTTTGATAATTTCAGATGTTGCACCTAGCTCCTTTAATATGGCATAAATCATTCTTAAAGCACTTCATTTATTTCAAATCATATTTGTGCTGAATTAAATCTATTTATTCTTAAAGAGAAAACATGAGTAGCCTGCTCCTTCACTTTCATACTCCTTTGAGTATATTCTAATATTTAAAAAGTGGAATTTGGGCATGTATATAGTAAAATTTAATCTCTCCAGAGGTATATCATTCTCATAAATGAAAATGTTCATATCATAAAGGTATTAATTATCCCCAAATTAATATGTAAAAATCTGATGCAATTCCAACTAAAATCCCTATAGAGAATTTTATTTGATGAAAGTTAGTGTGAGAATAGGCAAGGTCAAAGGATGTGAATAGCCAAGATGATTATAAAGAGGAATAAAGAAAATAAACTTGACTTTTCAGATATCAAGATTTATTATAAGGCCATACTAATTAAATCAAAATGGTAGTGCAGATTAAGACAAACAGACTAATTAACAGAATTAAAACAGACAGACACATAGAGAGAAAGAGACAGCATGAGACAAACAAGCTGAGAGAAATAACATTACAAATTAGTGTTGAAAAAAAAATGGTGCTGGGACAACTGACCACATGAAAAAAAGTATATCTATTATATCATATACAAAATAAAATAAAATTCAGGTCAATTAACAGATCAAATGTAAAAAGCAAAAACCATAATATTTTCAACAAAATATAGAATATTTTAAAGACTTGGGGAAAGAAAAAATTTTCCAAATTACACAGAGAATACATAGGCAATAAAGGGAAAAAAGATAAATTTGACTGCATTAAAATTTGAGGCTTATAAGGCAAGTTACAAACTTGGAGAAAATATTTCTAACCATATATCTAGACAAAGAATGGCATCAAGAATGTACATTTTTAAAGCTCAATTAGAAAAAGTTCAATAAAAAAAAAACTCAGGCAAGAAGATGAATAGGCAATTCACAGGAAAAGTAAAATAAATGGCCATTTATATTTAACGTAGCCTGGGCCTCCCTCTGCAGGGCCATCAATCGTGGGCTCCAAGACTGTGAACACATGCAGGTTGGGCTGAAGGACCCTCCCTCCCCTGAGTGCATAAATTTCATGCACCCAACCTCTAGTGTGTGTGTGTGTGTGTGTGTGTACACACACATACTTTTACATACTATGTATTATATATATGTGTGTGTGTGTGTATAAATATATATATATATATATATATGTATATATATATTAGAGAAACTCATATATGTGAATCAGTAGATATGTAAGAAAAATCTCAGCAAAATTGTAAGTGTAAAATATTGGGAAAAAACCCCAAGTTCTCATTAATAAGGTAATAGATAAATAAATTGTGGTATTTTCCAAAATTCAGTTAAAATAAACAAACTAGAACTACATACATAAATATAAATAAACCCAAAAATATAATTTGAAGGCAAGAAAGCAAATTTTACAATTCCTTTTACATAAGGTTTAAACTACACAAAACAATATTTCATATTATGCAAGGACATATGTTGTATAGTATAACACTCTGTGTTCCCCATAAAGCAGCTTCTGAGACAGAGATTACCAAGCAGGAGGTTCTTGAGAAAGAGCTTTGGGAACATCTTGCAGAAAGGAAGTGAAGACAGCAGGACTGGATGGAGGGAAAGTTTGGGCCATGATATAGTTTTAATAAAGGCTTCAGTCAACCCCTCTGAAAGCCTGGAAAGTAGGATTGCCCCTCAGAGTTATCCTGAGTTGGGGTGAAGGCCCTGGCCTGAAATGATGAGTCCCTGGATGTGGGAAGGCACATGACCTCTCCTCAGCCTCTGTGTAGTCACTTGGGTTTTCTTCTCTTATACACATGATAGCATTATACTTCCCATGTCCTTTGAGTTAGTATGACCATGTAACATTCTTTGACCAATGGAATGTGAACAGAAGTTGTATAGGTCACTTCTGAGCAGTGTGCATGTGACTTTCCACTGCCATGGTGAGCTGTGACATTCTAGTTCTGTGGAGGCTCTTCTGGCTGCCTGTTTGAAGGAAGGCAATGTGGAGCAGTGCACACAGCCATCCTTGGACCAATGTGAGGCATGATTACTGGTTTAAATTACTAAAATATTGTGTTTTTTTGTCACTGCAGCATAAGAATCTAGATATTCCTACTGATACCAGCTCTGGGCTCCAAATATCACTTTTGCTATCTTTGAGCTCTCTTCTTCTTGCTGTATACTAGTATATTCACTTAATAGCTTTTCTTGTCTTGTTTCCTAGATCAGGGTTTCAGTAAATGTGTTCTGCAGAAAAGTAGCCATATGAGCCGCTCTTCAAAATCATGATTTTTATGGTTAACTAGGTAGGGAACCACATACTTTATCATTCTCTCAAGGATTTAAAAATGCTCATTAACATATTAAATTTCCAGAGCAGTCTTTCTATAAAGAAACCTGTTTTAACTAATTTCAATATTCCATTTCACAAATGCATTTGACTATGGAACCCTAAAATAACATCTACTAACATCTGACAGAGGAACACATTTTTGGAAATTATGCCCTAAGCAATCTTCCTCTTTCCATTCCAAATTAAACATATCCAGAGGTTCTTCTTGAAAGTGAAAAGAATGGACCTGGGACTTATTTACAATGAGTTCAAGAACTAGAAGGCTTTCTATAAGTATAACATTTCAATAGAACTGATTTGTGAAAATAAAACAAAACATTCTATTGGCTTTAAAACCAATCAACATACACATAGGATATACAGAGTAAGAAACACAAATATGTATTAGATATGTGGTTCTTAGTCACCTAGGGCCAGCAATATGTTTGCAAAGGTAATATGTAGTCTCATAGAATGCAAACCAACAAATGTATAAAACCACTGTCAAATGAGTGGGTATAGACAGAACCCTGAGGATGTCAAACATTACACAATGAGAGAAGGCCATAGCTGGTAGCTTACATTCCACATAGTGAACCTAAGAAACAAGGATTCACTGAGTCAAAGGACCCTTACTCTTCAATAATATTCTTTTTTTAATATATTTTATTGATTTTTTTACAGAGAGCAAAGGAGAGGGATAGAGAGTTAGAAACATTGATGAGAGTGAGACATCGATAAGCTACTTCTTGCACACCCCCTACTGGAGCTGTGCCCGTAACCAAGGTACATACCCTTGACTGGAATCAAACCTGGGACCTTTCAGTCCACAGGCCGACGCTCTATCCACTGAGCCAAACCAGTTTTGGCTTCAATAATACTCCGAATCTCTTCTCATTCAAGTGTGATATATAAGAATTAAATGTTAGGCACAAATAAGGGTGGCTAGCATTTCTCTATATTTCTATTACAGCATCAGAAAACAAAAGGATATTTGCCTGTTTCCCAATCTAGCAAAGTCCAAAATGAATGCCTGCCTGCCTGCCTTCATTGCAGCAAATTATAGCACAACATACCAAATGAGAAAATGGCCCAGTCAGAATGAGGAGACAGGGCAGATGTCTCCCTTGGCCTTGATAATTCTTTTTTTCTTACACAATTTAGTTGAGCTAAGGAATTACTTCTTTTGAATGAAAATTTCATATTTTAATAAATCAGAGTGGTCAACAACCTGAATTGGATAGAGTATAATGTTGTATAATTTCTAACCTCCTCTTCTCCATTTCTATGTGTTCTAAATGAAGAGGAATCTATTTTAGCTGACAGGAAGAAAAGACAAAAAATTTAAAGGAAACAAAATACTACAAAAGTCTTGCTATTGAGATAGGAATAAAATTCATAGTATAATGTATTAAAGACTCAGAATCCAGATATTTTGGGAGTATATGGCTCAGCAAAAACACAAATTACTTTTAGACCCAATCTATTATTTATTATTTCAATTTATGAAACATGCTCCCAATGCATCTTTGAGATGAAGAGTTCAAAGTCATTGTGATGGTTTAGTTGGCTTATCTCTGGGATTTAGAAATCTGCATATTTTATGTTGACTTTAAGTTGTGTTCTATAAGAGATTTTTATGCCATAAAAAACAAAAGTAAATTTTAAAGAATAAAATTCACAGAGTCATCACAAATATATTAAGTACTTTTAAGTTACATATCAAATAATATCCTGTCAATAAAAGGTTTGAATTGTGAGGAACAGTTACTCAGATTTGGAGTAGAGAATGATTTTTATCACTGTACTAAATCATTTCTATTGTTTTCAAGCCAGAATATGAATTCGTCCTCATAAATAAAAGTCTGGATCCCATTATTTGTAAATTGAAGAAATTTATTTCTTTAGTTGGATTACCTATGCTTACCGTACATTACCACTTCTAGCACCTTTTTTCTTCACCACTCCAACACTTCCCTTCTAAGCCCCCAATTTCTAAAAGTGTTTTGATCTGCTGAAAAGACCCAACTTTTTAATTTAAAAAAAAGGAGAAAGGAGGAAATCATTATACTGTGATCAAATTCCCCATATCATTTTAGTTTTCCATTAGTAACAATTCTTAGAAAGATCTAATTTTATTCTGAGACTTTCCTTTCTAAAAGAACTTATAATGATGAAAAACAATGCTTCCTATATTAAAAGTTAACTTTGCTCCACTGGTGTGGTTCAGTGATTGAGTGATGACCTATGAACCAGGAGGTCATGGTTACATTCCCAGGCAAGGCACCATTCCCAGGTTGCTGGCTCCATCCTCAATAGGGGGCATGCTGATCAATAATTCTCTCTCATCATCATCATTGATGTTTCTCTTTCTCT
>PVJN01049751.1:0-15107 GCA_004026805.1 Lasiurus borealis
GGGGTAGGGGGGGGGCGGCACAGGCACTTCTGAGGCTGAGACCCTGGACCCTGAGGCTGCAGGTGTGTGTGTTGCAGGGAGTCACTCTGTGGGCGCTTCCAAGGCTGAGACCCTGAGGCTGCAGGTGTGTGTGCGGAGGATCACTCCATGGGGAGTGAATTTGTTTTTGTTTTTTATAAAGGGTCAGGAGGGCCTCTGGGCAGCATTCCACCAGGCTGCTCACACTCCCAGGACTAGAGGACTCCGGCAGGGCTGAGAGGACAGGGTGCCACCATCTTGTGGCTATGGGAGCCATCATTTTGTCATGGAGCGGCAGTTAATTCTCATATCACTCTTTTATTAGATAGGATATGTGTGTATATAATTATATATGTATATATAATTAAAAGTAAGGGAGAGGCTCATTGTACTGATTTATCTCAAAGATAGTAGATAAAATAGGAGATCAGAGGAGTCTTTGGAATCCAAGAATTATAGCTAGGGGTGATGCCCTAAAGGGTATTGGTATCAAGCTGAGAACTACCTTTCTCTAGAGACATTTCTGTCTGAAGGACCAGCAGGAAATTGAAAGTCTGGAGGAGGAGAACCTTGTCCTAGGAACATTTATCTTCTTGGTATCAGTATAGAATCTAGCATTCAGTAGACACCTAAATGTCTCTTGGGTGAATTATCTAAATCAAAGCTCTCTCACCCTGGCTGGTTTGCCTCAGTGGATAGAGCATTGGCCTGTGGACTGCAGGGTCTCAGGTTTGATTCCCGGTTGGGAACATGCCTGGGTTGTGGGCTCAATCCCCTGTAGGGGGGGTGTGCAGGAGGCAATCAATTGATGATTCTTTCTCATCATTGATGTTTCTCTCTCCCCCTATCTGACATCAATAAAAATAAATAAATAAATCTTATATACTAAAAGGCTAATATGCAAATAGACCGAACAATGAAACAACTGGTTGCGCTGACCACCAGGGAGTGCATGTGGAACATGGTGGGCATCAGTACCAGGCGGCAGAGTGCAGAACATGGCAGGCATTGACCACAGCTGGATGGTAAGGCAAGTGACCGGGGCACCAGACCAAGGTGGGGCACTGGTTGCTGTCATCAGGGCAAGCCTCTGGTGGTTAGTGTAAATTATTTGCTCCCACATGCCACAGGCTGGCCCCGCTCACAGCTGCTACTGGTCCTAGAGCCACCACTTGCACCCACTCCCAGTGCCAGCCCCAACTGCTTGGCACTATTAGCAGGTTTGAGCAGTGGCTGCCAGCTTTGATTGCCTCTCAGGGCTTCTCCACTTCCCCCCGCTCCTGAGGGGTGATCAGGGCCAGCAGCCACCTCTCACACTCTCTGCTGGTGCTGGCCCCACTCACACCTGTAGCACATGGGAGTGGCTGCAGCAGAAGCAGGACTACTGGCAGATGGGACTGGAAGCTATGGTGGAAGAGGCCAGGCAGGAGCATGGAGGATGGGCCAAGACCCATCCTGTGCCTACCGCAGCCTCGCAGCCCAGAGTTTCTTTCAAGGTGCATGAATTCATGCACTGGGCCCCTAATGAGTAAGCAAATAAATAAATAAAGTCAAAGCTCTCTCATGCATTCATTTAAAAATATATATTTTTTTATTACCAGGTCCTGAGCTAGGTACTGGGATGTCAAGGCAAATAAGACACTCTGACTGCCCTCCAAACTTACTGTATGCTCCCCACAGGGAGAATGCTGGGCTATTATACAGGTGGACTGAGGCAGATGCAGAGGGTCTGAGAGGCTAGGAAAGGAGGGTAGCTGGGTGGAGAAGAATGGGGTATTGGGTCTCTGTAAAAGCTTCAATGAGAAAGAATGCAGTATGAAGAAGTAATGAAGGGGAAGAGCTCAATGTAGAGGATGTGAACTGAAAAAGATATATATATATATTTTTTTT
Source organism: Lasiurus borealis (assembly GCA_004026805.1). Lineage (NCBI taxonomy): Eukaryota > Metazoa > Chordata > Mammalia > Chiroptera > Vespertilionidae > Lasiurus > Lasiurus borealis. The sequence continues at coordinate 1,909 of PVJN01049751.1, forward strand.
ATTTAAAAATGTGTTTTTTTTTTTAATTGATGAGAGAGAGAGAGAAACATTGATGTGAGAAACATCAATTGGTTGCCTCCTGTGCATGCCTCAACTGGGGATCCAACCCACTACCTTCTGGTGTATAGGACAACATTCCAACCAAATGTGCCACATTGGCCAGAGTGAGATCTATATTTCATATCTGTATCCATAACTGTATCTATATATTTATATCTACATGTATCTATACCTATATCTATCTCCAAAGGTCAATGAAAAGGTATTAAAGAAATTCCATTCAAGGAGTTGAATGAGTAGATTATACTCTGAGGAAGTTCTCTATAATTACTAAAATGCTAGTAAAATGTACCAAAATGTAAAAATACTGTCTAATGTGTTTGAATTTTTTACAATAAGCATATAAAATATTTACAGTCAGTAAAAATTTTACAGAAAATCAGTAAAGCTCTTTTCATTAAGAAGAAATAAGAAAAAGAAGAAAAGGAGGCAGAGGGAGAAGAGAAAAAGATGGGATGGGTCACTCTGGTTACAGTGTAAAGACATTCATTCAGGAAGCCTTTCATTTTTTTATTTTTATTTTTTAAAGGTAAATTCTTATTTTTAAAAAATATACTTTTATTAATTTCAAAGAGGAAGGGAGAGGGAGAGTTAGAAACATTAATGATGAGAAAGAATCATTGATTGACTGTCTCCTGCATGCCCCCTACTGGGGATTGAGCCCACAACCTGGGCATGCGCCCTTGACCAAAATCAAACCTGGGACCCTTTGGTCCACAGGCTGACACTCAATCCACTGAGCCAACCTGGCTATGGCCAGGAAGCCTTTTAAAACCTCTGAGGATCTTATGCTCCTGGTCAAAATCCTCCAATGGCTTCCCAATATAATTGTATTGAAATCCAAGGCCTTGGACAGCCTACATGTCAGGGGAGCTTGACCACTATCTTTCAGACCTCCTTACCCACCACTCTCTCTTTACTTCATCAAACTGCAAATCTTTGCCTGGTTCACTTCTTCACTGCATTCAGGTCTCTGATCAAATGTCAAGGTCTCTGAGATTCTTTGAACCACGATTCCCTGTTACTCTATCCTTCTCAACCTCATTATTTTTACTTTATAACACTTGTCACACAATGTTGTGGTAGAATGCATGGGAGAAAACTCAGCCAGCACTCTGAGGGAGGAAAGTTTAACCTTTATTTCGCAGATCTGCTAGTCCAGGAGAATTCTGGATCCAAAGGCTGAACTGCACTCATGAGGAGACTCTGGACTATATATCTCCTCCTGAGGTAGGCCCTTGAGGGTCCCCAGAGCTCTGCCTGTCACTCTTGGCGAGTCCTTGGGGGCATGCTCTGCATCTCAGTCTAAGTCATCTGTGGCGGGGCTCTGGGGTTAGGTTCTGCAGCTTCACTCAAGTCAGTCAGAGTGGGGAAGTAAGGCTACAGTTTTAACCAGATATTGTACTGAACTAGGTTGCAAACCCCTCATTTTCCTTTTCAACACTATGTGATATTATAAGAACTACTGGTTCATTGTCCTCTCCTCAGAAAGGATTTTATTTTGTTCATTGCTCTGCCTCTCAGTGGCACAGAAATTGGTTAGTAAATATTTGTCAAGTGAACAAAAGACATGCTAGACATAGATGACATGGGTTTTTCCCTTTGGTGTCTAGGTGTGGATATGTTGTCCTTCTTAGGCTTTAGAGGAGGATTAGGTCAGAAGAGGCAGGAAATTAGTGAATTCTGGTTTAAGTACATTGAGTTTGATGGATTTTAAAGGTTTGGGGGCAATAAGAGTCCTGCCTACAGAGAACCTACTATACTATTAAAGAACAAAATTCAGCTGTGTAAATGTTAAAGTCTGGCTTTGTTCAGTGACTCATGAATTGAGCAGCACCCAATATAGCAGATAGAAAGAAGTTCTGAAGAATTGTACCAGGTGAAAGATATTTTATAGACCAAGGTGAATAGGAACAAGGAAGTTATATTGGGTATTGCTGATTGGTTAAGCCAGCTTCTTTCCCTTATATGGAGCAAAGGGAAGTCTAAAAGCTGGGTCAGGTAGCTTGTGCTGAGCAGTAATAGTGTTACTGGTGATTTGGGTTAATTTATTGAGCAGGTTGATCTGTTTCCCCAGGTTCTTGTCCCGATGCATTCGAAGAATGAAGCCATGGCCAACAGGTGATAAGTGAAAAGTACAGAAACTTTATTACAAGCAGACATTACCTCTAAAACCTAATTCTAAACTCTAAGCCTAAGACTCTGTCCTTCCAGGATGGACAGAGGGGCCCTTGAGAAGGGTGACCACTGCTTTCTGTGTCTTGAGACATACAACAGGCTGCAGTTATTTCTCTAAATCTGACCACTTCTTATTGGTTATTTTGCTACATATAATTAGTTTTAAAAGCTCAAAGCCTACATGGTGCCTCCTCTCCCCCACCCCCATTTTTTCCTCCTTTTATCTTGTTGGTTGGAGTCACTTTTGATTTATCTTATAGCTCTCCCAGTTGTGCTGGCAGAGAAAGCTTTATCTTATGGCTCTCCCAGCAAGTCAGGTCAGGGCTACTTTTGGCCTAATTTATGGTCACTTTAATTGCTCAGGCCAGAGATACCCCTGTCTATCCTCGGTTTATGGCTGTCTTAATTGCACAGGCCAGATATATATCTATTTGCCGGTGGCATTTCTTTATGCTCTGTACAAGTAAGATAAACACCCTGATGCCTTCAGGTCTCCATTATGAATTCTTTCCCATGGACCATTCATTCCTAAAACTTCCTAAGCCTGCCTAATTAAGCTAGCTAGCTAACTCTTTCACTGGCAATGGGGATCTTGAGTTTCCCAACAAAGAAATCGAGAGGAAATCACAGAGTAATATCCAGACAGATTTTAGTAAGTTTATGCTTGAACATAAAGGAGACAGCACAGAGGAAAGGAAGGTCCTCTAAACTGGTTTGGGGGCTGGCTCTGCTTGGCTAGTTTTATTTTACAGTGGTACCTCGAGATACGAGTTTAATTCGTTCCGTAACCTTGAGGTGTGGGAAACTATGAAACGCTCAAGTCTTGGTAAATTGGTGGGTCGTGTGCAGCCAGCCAACCCGCGCCATTACTCCTATCTCAAATGTTGCTCGTATTTCAAGGCAAAAATAGCTTGCTCGATGGCTCGTATCTCAAAAATCTCGTATGTTAGGACACTCGTATCTTGAGGTACCACTGTATTTATTTTTTATTATTATTATTTTTAACTGTCGCATTTTTAAATTAAATCTTTATTATTCAGATTATTACATTTGTTTCTCTTTTTTCCCCTCCATAGCACCCCTCCACCCAGCTCCCACCCCTCCCTCTGCCCTTAGCTCCCTCCCATTGATCTCATCCATAAGTGTATGATTTTTGTCCAGTCTCTCCTTGTACACCCTTCACCCCTTTCCCCCTAAGAATTACCAGTCCACTCCCTTTCTGTGCTCCTGATTCTATTATATTCACCAGTTTATTCTGTTGATCAAATTTTTAATTCACTTAATTTTTAGATTCACTTGTGGATAGATATGTATTTGTTCATAATGTTTTATCTTTTACCTCTTTCTTCTTCCTCTTCTAGAAGAGTACCCTTCAGCATTTCATATAATACTGGTTTGGAGTTGATGAACTCCTTTAGCTTTTTCTTATCTGTGAAGCTCTTTATCTGCCCTTCAATTCTGAATGTTAGCCTTGCTGAATAGATTATTCTTGGTTGTAGGTTGTTGCTATTCATCACATTGAATATTTCTTGCCACTCCCGTCTGGCCTGCATGGTTTCTGTTGAGAGATCAGCTGAGAGTCGTATGGGTGCTCCCTTGTAGGTAATGAACTGTTTTTCTCTTGCTGCTTTTAATATTCTCTCTTTGTCTTTTGCTCTTGGTATTTTAATTATGATGTGTCTTGGTGTGTTCCTCTTTGGATTCCTTTTATGTGGGGTTCTGTGTGCTTCCTGGACTTGTAAGTCTATTTCTTTTACCAGATGTGGGAACTTTTCAGTCATTATTTCTTTAAAAAGGTTTTCAGTATCTTGCTTTCTCTCTTCCTCTGGCACCCCCACAATTCTGATGTTGGTACGCTTGAAGCTGTCCCAGAGTCTCCTTACATTATATTCACATTTTTCGAGTCTTTTCTCTTCTTGCTTTTCCAGTTGACTGTTTTCTGTTTCTTTATATTTCAAATTTTTGACTTGATTCTTGCCTTTCTCTAGTCTGCTGTTAGGACTCTGTATATTTTTTATTTCAGTCAGTGTCTCTAGTTGGTCCTTTTTCATCTCTTGGGACTCGCAAATTTTATGCATCATCTCTAGCATCTCTAGTTGGCTCTTTTGTATCTCTAGTAGGCTTTCGCTAAATTTATCCACCTTTTCTAGCATATTCTTGAAAAACCTTATAAGCATGGTTTTGAACTCTATATCCAGTCGTTTTTTTCCCTCCATTTCTTTTGTTTTTGATCCCTTCCCTTGTCTTAGCATTTTCACTATGTCGGGGAAACTTTTTTACTTGCAAGACCACAAAAGCCTCTGTTAAGCTTGGTATGTGTGGAGTCTCAGGGCTTAAGGGACCGCCTTGCCTTCCAGTCAGCCCTGCCCTCCACGGCCCCTGAGTCTCACGTGACTGGGTAATTGCTGGAGCGGTCCTTGTGCTTGCGCGCCCACAGTGCCTCTAGACCGCTGCCTTTCCAGCTCCCCTGCCTGCCAGGACCACAGGAGTCAAGATCTCCAGGGTTTTGCCCGAAACAGGGGCCCAGTGGACTCAGAAGCGGCCCAGTTGGGAAGGTTTGTCTCCCGCCCACTTGCGAAAGCCAGCGGCACAAGCAGCAATCGGTCCTCCAAGCAACGCCTTGCGCGTGCAGGACAGCCCTCCTATCTTTTGCGACTCCCCTAAATTTCCGTGCACTTCTCCCTTTTCACAGTCCAAACTCCCTCCATATGAGTTTCGGCTGAGTCTGGGGTTTAGTGTCGTAGGATAAGGGGTTCAATGCCGTTGGGGGTCTCCGTTTCCCTCCTGCCAGAGAAAGCCAGCCAGGTACTTGGGCACCCGCTCTCTCAGCGCGCGCACGTCTCCGTACCTCAGCTTTTTGCAGCTCCTCTGGGTTTCTGTGAGCCCCTCTTTTCCTCTAGTTGTAGAACTTATACTCGGCCAGCTTTCCTGTGGTTCTGGATGATGTCTGTTCTGTCTTTTAGTTGTAGTTTTGAAATTGTTGTCCGAGGCAGCAGTGTAGGCGTTTACCTATGCCGCCATCTTGGATTCTCCCTAACTGTCGCATTTTTTATAAGAATCCATTGCATGTTTTTATTTTTTATTATTTATTTATTTTTAAATATATGTTCACAGAGAGGAAGGGAGAGGGATAGAGAGCTACATTGATGAGAGAGACACATCTATCAGCCGCCTCCTGCATGCCCCCTACTGGAGATGTGCCTGCAACCAATGTACATGCCCTTGACCAGAATCGAACCTGGGACTTTCAGTCCTCAGGCCGATGCTCCATCCAGTGATCTAAACTGGCCTCTGCTTGGCCAGTTTTATAAACTGGGGACAAAGTAGGTGGACTTTTTGAAAAAGGGGAGCTTTTGAAAAAGGCAGGTATGTGGAATTTTCTATTTCAGGGTTGGCTGACTCCTTTTCCAACTACATTCACACCTAGTCTGTGGGGGCAAGATGGTGGACTGATTGTTACTGCCACCCTAAGAAAGTTGTATAATGATCAAACCTTGAACAATTGCACTTGCAGGATTGGTGGTTTCAACATTGGCAGTTAGGAAGGAGATAAAAACAGCTATCTCTGCATTTTGAGGAAGGAGTGGAAGAGTGGTGACATTTTTCCCCACTTCCTTCTGAATGCCTCGTCTTAATTTGGCTTCCTGGCTCAGACAGATTAGCAAGAAGCTAAGAAAATTCGTTGGCAAGTACAATAGGGAAACAGGCAGTTAAACAGCAGTTTTCAGCCTCTAGTAAACCTAGATGCCACGCAGTGTGCAACAACTAGGAAATCCTGTCTTTCCTAAACTAAGGACACTTAAGAGTAAATGGTTTGTACTTCTCTTCCCCAACCAGAGGATAAATAGCTTAAATTACCCTACTGGGGAGAGAGAGAGCAGAAATCCAATTAGAACCTTTTGTCAACCACACCTCCAAAATTAATTCAGAAATCTCTCAGACAGTATAGAGGAGACAATCACCAGCACATTCATTTATCTCCTAAGGAAATAAAGACATTTTCATTGTGGTTTTTTTCTAGTTAACTGTATAACATTGTGTGAATTTTATAGTCTTTGTAGTCACTTTCATGTTAGCTTACATGTGTGCAAATCAGATCAGGCTTACTCAGTAATCAATTGTTTTCCTTTCTTCTATATTGGTACTGTTAAAGTAATCAGATTGGGTCCAAGAAGCAGTCCCATATCAGTGAAGCAAAACTTAATTACCAGGTGTACCTTTTAATAATGCAGATTTTTTTCAATAGATTGAGTTACCCATATGTTGACATATATGCAATTTGTAATTGTATTATTGTATTGACAACAAGCTTCAAAACTTCATATGTCAAATTTGCTGAAGGTGTTAACATCGTAGATATTTTTACACTTAAATATGTTGAATTTTGTCCTAACTGGTTTGACTCAGTGGGTAGAGCATCGGCCTGCGGACACAGGGTCGCAGGTTCGATTCTGGTCAAAGGCATGTACCTTGGTTATGGGCATGTCCGCAGGGAGTGTGCAGGAAGCAGCTGACTGATGTTTCTCATCGATATTTCTAACTCTCTCTTCCTCTCCCTTCCTCTCTGTGAAAAATCAATAAAATATATTTTTTTAAATGTTAAATTTTGTGCCAAAAAAAAAAAAGTCAATTTGCAAGAAGTTTTAATTCATTATTTTGAAGAAAAGTGCTGCTGAATACTTTGGTGAATATGCTCTATCTCAAGATACTTGTGATGATTTAAAAGTGATGATTTTGATATGAACCAAAGAACATCCAGGTCAACCAATAAAGTTTAAAGACCAGCCCTAGTTGGTTTGGCTCAGTGGATAGGATGTCAGTCTACAGACTAAATGGTCTCAGATTCCATTCCGGTGAAGGGCATGTACCTTGGTTGCTGGCAAATCCCCAGTAGGGGTGTGCAGGAGGTGGCTGATTGATGTTTCTCTCTCATTAATGTTTTTGGTTCTCTCTTCCCTCCCTTCTTCTCTGTAAAAAATCAATAAAATATATATTTTTTTAAAAATTTGAAGACCAACAATTACAAGCATTATTGGATGAAGATGCATGTCAAACTCAAAAACAGCTTGCAGAAAGATTAAATATTGTTCAGCAAACAATTTCCTATCATTTCCAAGCAATGGGAAAGATTTTAAAGCAGTGGCTCTCAACCTGTGGGTCGAGATCCCTTGGGGGGTTGAACAACCCTTTCACAGGGATTGCCTAAGACCATCAGAAAACACTTAGTTCCCATGGTCTTAAGAACTAATAGACCACTCCTCGGTGTAGCAAAGTGTAGCAATGTAGTTTACTGTTGTCATATGAAAACTGTTACCCATGCTACACCATGATACAAGACAAAAATTTCATTTATTTATAATTAGAAATAAATATTTCACAATATATAATTACATATTGTTTTTGTGATTAATCACTATGCTTTAATTATGTTCAATTTGTAGCAACGAAAATACATCCTTGAGAGAATACAAGATGGCGGCATAGCTAAACACCTACACTGTTGCCTCGCACAATTTCAAAACTACAACTAATAGACAGAGCAGACATCATCCAGAACCACAGGAAAGCTAACTGAGTGGAAATTCTACAACTAGAAGGAAAGAGAGGGGCTCACAGAGACCCAGAGGAGCTGCAAAAAGCTGAGGTATGGAGATGCACACCTGGAGAGAGTGGGTGGTGGAGTACCTGGCTGGCTTTCCCTAGCAGGAGGGAAACGGAGACTCTCAAAGGCATTGAACCCCTTATCCTAGGACACTAAACCCCAGATCCAGTCGAAATTCATACGGGGGGAGTTTAGAGTGTGAAAAGGGAGAGGTGCACGGAAATTTAGGGGAATCGAAAAGATCAGAGGGCTGGTGGTGCACATGGCATTACATGCAGAGGACAGACTGCTGATTGTGCCACTGCTTTTCACGAGTGGGCCGGAGGGAGACAGACTCTCCCAATTTCACCACTTCTGACTCCACTAAGCCCCAGTTTCAGGTAAAGCCCTGGGGACCCAGACTCTTGTGGTCCCTGAGTGCAGGGGAGCCAGAAAGGCAGGGGTGTAGAGGCACTGCAGGAGCGAGCACCCAAGGACCGCTCCAGCGATTACCCACTCACATGAGACTCAGGGGCCGTGGAGGGCGGTGCCGACTGGAAGACAAGGTGGTCCCTTAAGCCCTGAGACTCCACCCATCCCAAGCTCAACAGAGAGGCTCTGCAGTGTTGCAAGTCTGGTATCATAAGGTTGAATCCAACACAGAAGTTCTCCCTGAATAGTGAAAATGCCCAGACAAGGGAAGGAATCACAAACAAAAGAAATGGAGGAAAAAAACGACCGGATATAGAGTTCAAAACCATGCTTATAAGGTTTTTCAAGAATATCCTAGAAAAGTTGGATAAAATTAGCGAGACCCAAGAGGAGATGAAAAAGAACCAACTAGAGATGGAACTAGAAATAACATACACTGACTGAAATAAAGAATATTATACAGAGACCTAACAGCAGACTAGAGGAAGGCAAGAATCAAGTCAAAAATTTAAAATATAAAGAATTAGAAAACACTCAACTGGAAAAGCAAGAAGAGAGAAGAATCCAAAAATGTGAAGATAGTGTAAGGAGCCTCTGGGACAGCTCCAAGTGTACCAACATCAGAATTGTGGGGGTGCCAGAGGAAGTGAGAGAGCAAGATACTAAAAACCTATTTAAAGAAATAATGACTGAAAAGTTCCCACATCTGGTAAAAGAAATAGACTTACAAGTCCAGGAAGCACACAGAACCCCAAATAAAAGGAATCCAAGGAGAACCACACCAAGACACATCATAATTAAAATGCCAAGAGCAAAAGACAAAGAGAGAATATTAAAAACAGCAAGAGAAAAACAGTTCATTACCTACAAGGGAGCACCCATACGACTGTCACCTGATTTCTCAACAAAAACGATGCAGGCCAGACGGGAGTGGCAAGAAATATTCAATGTGATGAATAGCAAGAACCTACAACCAAGAATAATCTATCCAGCAAAGCTATCATTCAGAATCGAAGGGCAGATAAAGAGCTTCACAGAGAAGAAAAAGCTAAAGAAGTTCATCAACTCCAAACCAGTATTATATGAAATGCTGAAAGGTACTCTTTTAGAAGAGGAAGAAGAAAAAGGTAAAAAGCAAAAAATTATGAACAACAAATACATATCTATCCACAAGTGAATCTAAAAATTAAGTGAATTAAAAATTTGATCAACAGAATAAACTGGTGAATATAATAGAATCAGGAGCACAGAAAGGGAATGGACTGATAATTCTCATGGGGAAAGGGGGAAAGGGTGTACAGGGAGAGACTGGACAAAAATCATACACCTATGGATGAGGTCAACGGGAGGGAGGTAAAGACAGAGGGAAGGGTGGGAGTTGGGTGGACGGGAGCTATGGAAGGGAAAAAAGAGAAACAATTGTAATAATCTGAATAATGAAGATTTAATAAAGAAAAAAAAAAGAAGAGGAAAAAAGAAGAGGAAAAAAAATAAAAATAAAGTTTAGTACTTTTCTGAAAAAAAAGAAAATACATCCTGCATATCAGATATTTACATTACATTCATAACAGTAGCAAGATTACAGTTATGAATTAGCAATGAAAAGAATTTTATGGTTGGGGTCACCACAACGTGAATAACTGTATTAAAGGGTCACGGCATTAGAAATGTTGAAAACCACTGTTTTAAAGGAAAAAAAATTGGTACCACAACAACTGAACCAAAGACAAATGAAAAACTGAAAAGTCATCAGTAAAATGTTGATTCAATGGCACAAAAGAAAGTCTTTTTTGCATTGAATTGTGACTGGTGATGAAAAGTGGTTTTATTTTGAGAATCCCAAATGCACAAAATCATGGGTTGATCCAGGTCAACCATCAACATCAACTGCAAGGCCAAATTGCTTCGGAAAGAAGACAATGCTCTGCATTTGGTGGGATCAGGAACGGGTGATGTAGTATGAGCTTCTAAAATCAGGTGAAATGTTTAATACTGATCGCTACCAACAACAAATAATTTGATCCACATTTTGATTGTGAAATGACCAGAATGTTTCAGAAGACACTGCAAAGTAATTTTGCTTCATGATGACGCATCATCACACACTTCAAAACCAGTTAAAGACACATTAAAAGATCTTGCCTGGGAAGTATTAACCCATCCGCTGTATTCACCACACCTTGCTCCTTCAGATTACCACTTGTTCCGATTGATGGTACATGCAGTTTCTGAGCAGCACTTCAAAATGTATGAAGAAGTGTAAAACTGGGTCTCTGAATGGTTTGCCTCAAAACAAGAAAAGTTCTATTGAAAGATGTGGGAAATGTGTAGCTAATGATGGACGTTATTTTAAATAAAACACTTTTGATGTTTCTCTTGAAATTATCATGTTTTCTTTTATTACAAAATCCCCATTATTAACCTGTACACCTGGTAAATTTCTGTGCTCAGTTCTCCTGAGAAGAAAGACGCAAGTTAACTTATTGAAGTGAAGAAAAAGTCCAAAGAAAAACTAAGCAACACTCAGAGAAATGGAGTTATACCATTTATTACACCAGTGGGCCCAAAGGAAGATTTTAAATTCTGAGCAAAGCAACAAGCAGTTTTCTTTTTATTCAAGAGCCCCATGTGTGCTTATCTTGCTGGAAGCCTCTGGCCATGAGCACAACATAGTTTTATTCAGTTAAAAGAATGCATCTGGCATGAGAGTATGGGAGTATCAGTCCCTGGTTTACAAGGTCAAATAGCTAAGTTTATCATCCCTGTTATTCAAGCAAGTTAAGTAGTAAAGTTAATTTACAGAATAAGGGACCTTCTAAAAATAGTAGAGTTGACTCACAGAACAAGGGACTGTCTAAAAAGCAGAGAATTTCAAATAGCCGTTTTATAAAATAGAGGTTAGTATGTTTTGGGTTAATAACACAGTTATACAGTTTGGTTCTACTTCTCTGGGAAGGCTCTAAATGTTGGGAAAGTTCAACTTAAAGTTATAGAAATGATTAGCCTTTTAGCCTTTTCAACAGCACAGGGACTTCGACCCAAAAATAGAAAATACCAGGTAGCCGAGTTACCAGAAAGGGGATCTGGTCCTTAGTAGGTCTGCCTAGGGCTGGCTGGTGGTGTATGGGTTGACTTTGTGCAGGAAAATTTTCCAAGTAATTTGTTTGTTGACCTGTAGTGGGGTGAGTAATCCTCCCCTCCCTGATTTGATGTGGAGAAAGAGATCCTGAAAGGCTATCTGTGTTGGAAGTTTGCATGACAGAACTTAGAGCTGTAGTCTGGTTTGTTTTCAGAAAAGGGTCTGTGCTTCTACAATAATGTTCATAACTTGTTGCTCTTGGTCACTGATTGGTATGTGAATTCAAATATAAATGCAGCGGGGAAAGTACACATTGAATTTGGCATGTTCCCAGCAGTGAATGGACATCGTTGTTACTGTTATGTGTGAGGATCCAGACTGTATGTTAGGCATTTTTAAGAAAAAGTATTGAATAAATTTGAAATATAATAAAAATACAAAATAAAAATTTGTCTTATAATCATGTTACCTTTATATAACTAGATTCTTTTTGTTTTGTTTTGTTTTTTTCTTTTATTCATTTACAAGTTTGGAAAGGTAGCTTTTGAAAGGGGAAAATGCATAAGATTTTAATCCAGACAAATCTGGATTTAAATTCTGTCTCCCACTTGCTTATTAAATTAACTCTAGTTCTTTGAATCTCTCATCTGTTGTTTGGAGACCATGTTTTTGTTTGTTTGTTATTTTATTTTATGAAACTAGTGTAATCTTAATTCCAGAATAGTAAGGGCAAAACAATAAGTGAAAGGAATTATTTACCTAAGATCTAGACACAAAAATCCTAAATAAAATATGAGTTAACTAACAGGTATATATTTCCCAGGAATTCCAAGTTGGCTCAACATCAGAAATTACCTATTTAATAAAGGACAAGAGTCATACAATGATCTCAATTAATGAAGAGAAAGCATTTGATAAAGTTCATCACCTGTTTACAATTAAATAATGACAGCAAACTAAATATTGGAGAGACATTAAGAATGTCTCTAAAGGTTATATAGCAGAAACTTAAAACAGTCATTACACATGGAGACCATAATGTTAATTTGTAAAAAATTTTGTAAGGATTAAAGATAAGGCAAGGTGCTTAGAATAGATCTGGGAAAGAGACACTCAACAAAATGCAATTATTGCCATTATAAATGAATATAGTGAAAAGGAAAATGGGGGAGAGTATCTGGTTAAACTGTAGTCTTACTTCCCCACTCTGACTGACTTGGGTGGAACCACAGGGAGCTGCAGAGCATGTCCCCAAGGACTCACCAAGACTGACTTGGGTGGAGCTTTGGGGACCCTCAAGGGCCAGCCACAGGAGGAGATATGTAGGCCAGAGCCTCCCCACAAATGCAGTTCAGGCTTTGGATCCAGAATTCCCCTGTACTAGCAGATCTTCGAAATAAAGGTTAAACTTTACTCCCTCAGAGTGCTGGCTGACTGTCCTGTGCATTCTGCCATAACAATAGTTTTTACACAGTTGAAATATATTATAGGTTAAATTTTGAATTCTAATTTTCTCATTTATTTAACCTTGTTTCAAAATGTTTTCTATGTGTTAGACAATAATCATAACTTTCATTTCAATAACTATAAAATACTCTAATACATTGATATTTTAAAGTTTATAAGTATTTCACTATTCCCTAAAACTTAGGGTATTTTTAGTTTAATATTTTTTTTATATTTTTGCAGTTTCATATTATGTGCTATATACATATAGTTCTGTCTTCTTATTTCTTTTAAATTATTTTTCTGTGGTAAAATTTCCAGTTATGGAATCACCAAAGTGGGTCAGAGTACATAGATATATTAATGGCTCTTAATTTGTAATCCCTACTGGGATATAGGGCACTGTCGAAATTATTTGTTATT